>APFE030456793.1:6219-116994 GCA_000404065.3 Pinus taeda | reverse complement strand
CTTGTAACTCTGCCATTAGTAACAGGTTTGTTCATTAGATATCTAATCGCAGAATGATCAGTATGGAAAAAAGTTTCATAGCCTGTTATATAATGTCTAAACTTATTGATTGCATGAACAACAGCTAAGAACTCTTTTTCAATTACAATATAGTTCAACTCAGTGGGAGTCAAATTTTTACTGGTATAGTAAATGGCATAAGGAACTAAATCCTTTTGACCCAACACAACTCCTAGAGCTGTATCTAAAGCATTTGTAGAAATATGGAAAGGAAGTTTCCAATTTTGCCCTCTCAAAATGGGTGCTTCAAATATTCTTGTTTTCAAAGTTTCAAATGCTAATTGACAATCAGTATCCCATTTGAATTCACAGTCTTTTGTAAGCAATTTGAAGAGTGGAGATGCTATTTTGGTGAAGTTTTCTATAAATATTCTATAGTACCCAGTAAATCCCAGAAAAATTCTAACATCTTTTTGACAATCTAGAATAGGTAACTTGGAGATGACTTCAACTTTTGATCTATCAACTTTAATCCCATCCCCTGAAATGTGATGTCCCAAAACAATACCTTCAGTAAACATCATAAAGCATTTTTCATGACTCAATGAAAGGTTTGTTTCTTTACATCTTATAAGGACTTTTTCCAAATTCTCTAATGCCTCTTCAAATGAATTACCATAGACTGTAAAATCATCCATATAAACCTCTACACAATCATGGATTAAATTAGAAAACATTCCTAGTACTACTCTTTCAAATGTTGTGGGTGCATTACATAATCCAAAACGAAGCACTCGGTAAGTAAAAGTTCCCCATGGATAGGTAAATGTGGTCTTATCTTGATCTTCAGGTGCTACCTGAATTTGATTATAGCCACTAAAACCATCCAAGAATGAAAAGTACTTTTTTCTTGCTAGAGTATCTAATACCTGATCAATAAAGGGTAAAGGAAAGTGATCCTTCAAAGTTGCTTTATTCAATTCCCTGTAACCAATGCATACCCTCCATTTACCATTCTTTTTAGGTACTGTAACCAAAGGAGAAACCCATCGGCTATCTGAAATTGGATAAATGAAGTTTACATTGAGTAGTTTTTGGAGCTCTTCTTTCACTATCTCCCTAAGGTTTGGATTCATCCTTATCTGAAGTTGTCTGATTGGTCTACTGTTTTCCTCGATGTACATGTGATGAATGCAAGTCTTAGGGTCAATACCTTTCATATCAGTATACTCCCATGCAAATGCAGTAGAATGTTTTTGCAAGATTTTGGTTAGCTCTCCCTGTTGTAATTTTTCCAAGTTTTTGTTGATATTCAATGTTTTATCTGGAAAAATCTCAATGGCGGAAATACCAAACTCTTCCATAGAGTAAAGAGACATTTGTCTAGATGATAGATACTCAATGTTAGAATCTAACTAAAATTGTGTGTGGTCATATTCTGAAGATGTTTCAAAATTTTCTAATGTGTTCAGAATTTGACTATCTTCACTGATTTCAGAAATGGTAAAGACAGGTTGTATAATGTCTTCATCATTGACTCATTCATTGTCTCCTACTTCTGTAATTGCTTTTGCTGGAGGATGCAAATTGAATTTCTTTGTCGAACTACCATCATAAATGTACATATCCCTAGATCTACAACTAATGAAAGCATAAGCTGTGGCTAGCAAAGGTCTTCCTAAGATGAGTGGGTGCCCTCCTAAATTACTCTTAGGAGTCAAAATCATGAAATCTACTGGATTTTCCCAAGAATCTAAGGAGACTGAAATATCTTCTAGTACACCATCTAGTTTGATTATTGATCTATCTGCAAGTTGCAGTAAGGTGGGTGTAAAAAGAAGATTAGGAAGTTTAAGTTGTTCCATAGTCTGTCTACTCATAATGTTTATAGCAGCCCCTAAGTCAATCAAAATATTTGGAATTTCTATCCCATTTATATGTGTCTTGAAAATTGGACTACCTGGATCCACAAATTTCTGCATGGTAATTTTTCCCATCATGATATCTGCAATTTTTCCTACCAAGTGGATTCTTCTTGTATCTCTTGGTTTCCTTCTTGGTCTTTTGAGACTCAACTCCTTTATTGTTTTTGCTAGAATAGGAATCTCTTTAATGGCTTGTAGCAAGGGAATCTTGATACAGACATTTTTTCATTCATCTAGGAAATCATAGTCAGGCAACAAGATTTGTTTTTCCACCCCTTTGTCAATTTGTAATCTTTCAGGAAAAGGAGGTTGGGATGAAGATGCAAGTTGCTCAACTATACATGTTGTGGGGGTTGACTCTTTTTCTTTTTCTTTTTGAGTGTTTGGGTTTTGAAGAGATGCTTCAGAACCTTTATTGGCTTCAAGAGAATTTTCCTCAGAAATACTTTGTTTTTGAGCATCTATAGAAGGCTTTTCTAAAACTCTACCAGATCTAAGTTGTATATCATTAAGAGGAACAATTATATGGGGAGGAAATTGTTGTCTTTCTACCATGTAAGTATTTTGAGGATTTTTATTATTGGGATTTGGCAATGGCTGGGATGGTAGTTGATTTGTCTTTTGTTGGAATGGAAACAAGAGTTGAGAATTTGGATTTTGTTGAGAAGGTTGTTGTTGTTGTGGAAATGGCAATGAAAGTTGTGGATTCTGATTTGGAAGTTGTGGAGCTTGTTGATTTTGAAAAGATGGAGGATATTGATAAAATTGAGCAAATCTCCAATAAGGATTTTGCGTACCTTGTACCCATGATTGAAATGGATTTTGAGGTTGGGACCAAGGTTGTTGCCAAGGATTCTAATTTGGTGGGGGTTGAAAGTTCATGGGGTTTTTAAACCCTTGATTTTGTTGCCCCTACCAAGGTCTCCTTGAAACAAAGCAGATAGACTCAATTGAATTTGGATCTTCTTGAAAGACAGCTTTGAGCCCAGGAATTGAAGGACAATCCTTGGTCTCATGGCTTTCTGAGAAAATCATACATGTTTCTACAACTTTTGCATCCAAGGAGCATTCCCTTAGAGCATGTTTCTTCCTACATTTTGGACAAAAGATGGCTAAAGCATCAGCTTCTGCTTTCTGCTTGTTTTGTATTTTAAGGGTGTCTAGTTGCTCACTAAGGCTCCCTAAAATATTAGTTTTGAACTCATCAAGCATATTGCGAATCTCAGCCCTACTTACTAATCCAGTTGCAGATTTGTTTGCTCTAATGAGAGAAGGATCTCTAGGCCCTTTTCCGGTTTTAGATTTTCCCCTTGAGAGATGGACACATCGTTCTGCTATGTCATGAAGTGGAAGTTGAGAAATATCTCCTTTTCCCATCATGTTTAAAATATATATCCATTCATCTCTAATGGCTTTTAATAGAAGGGCTTTCAAGATCTCCTCATCTAGGTTACTCATTTTTGCTCTTTTCAGGTTGTATTGAAATCTTTCAAGTAAATCTTCCAAGTTTTCATCTTCTTTTTGCACCATTTTGAATACCTCATCCTTATGATTGGTGGGCATGCAATAGTCCAGATATCTATCCAAAAATGTTTGTTTCATATCATTCCAAATCCTAATATATTGAGTGACTAATCCCATGAACCATTTCAAAGCATCTCCCTTCAATGTTGAAGGAAACAATTTGAGTTTTTGAGAGTCTTCCATATAATCATAAGTTTGGCACACGACTTCAAACTCAAATAGAAATGTTTTAGGATCCTCACTTCACAACCCATAAAAGTTTGGGAGGACAGATGGTGAGATGTTTTTCATTGTTGTACGAGATTCCTCATCAACTATAGGAAATCCAAATGAATTATCTCCATCCCTATTTCCCCCATTGTTACCTCTACCTCCTCCATTGTTTCCTCCTCCTCTACCTCTACCTCTACCTCCTCCTCCAAATCCGTTTACTACTTCCTCTGTCATGATAGTTTCCTCAGAGATTTTAGAGTCCTCTGGTTCCTCTACTAATGGAAAACGAGAAGGAATTTCTCCCTCTTCTTCTTCAGGTGATTCTACTTCTTTGATTACAATTTTTTCTCCTGTAGAAGTAAAGAAAGGTTCTTTTCCTTAGTCAGATTCGGTGGATAGTGTGGGAGAGTCTCCTAATTCAGCTGCTGCCCCTTGAATTCTAGGAATCCTAAGGCTGGGAGTGTGAGTTGGAGATGATGGAGGTGTATCTTGTCTATGCCTTGAAGTAGATGGAGTTGTAAAAATAAAACTCTTGGCCCTAGCTATAAACCTTCCCCTAGAATCTCTTGCTCTATACATGTCATTTTTATTTTTATCTTCAAGTCGAGCTAATAATTCTCTTTCTGATCTTCCAGATCACTCTAGGTGTAAGAAGAGAGCATACTCAAGATATTATTAAACCAATAACTCTCTTTTCTGATCCTCTATATCACACTAGGTGCAAGAGGAGAGCATACTTTGAGAAGTTATCAATTTTTACCTTCCTTGAAATTTTTCTTCTCTTTTTTTTTTAAGAAAGTGGCTACCTAGTTACACTTCCCTGGCAACGGCGCCAAAATGTTTGGTCAATTTAGAGTGTCCTAAATTGCTATATTAATTGTCAATCCGGGAGTCGTAAACTACTAAAGTGAGGCGCACTATATATGTAAGATAATCGATTTCTTACTTTTTTTGTCGTTTTTTGAATTTTAGTTTGTTTTTGGGTTTATCTTCGTTGATTCTCTAATGTGAGATGGAAATCCTAAAAGACAAGTATGGATATAAATGTTCAAGGCAATGGTGTCCTTTAAAATGATTTCCAAAACTTCAAACTTTTCAAAAAGGCTTTAAAACATGCAATGATGAAATTAATTCCTAAAAGAGAATGAAAATGTGCCACTATTCTAATTAAACAAACAGTGAGCTATTGATCATGAAACCCAGTATCCTTGCTGCTGTCTAAATATAAAAGAAACTGAACTCAAAGAATCCAAAAATTGCAAGTAAAGTAAGCTAAAATCAAATTACATCAACTCATATTCTGACCCCTCACCAGTCGTCTCGCTCTGGATTTCGGAGGTAATCATAAACAACTTGAGCAATCTGATATCTAATTTGCAGAAAACAAAACTAGCATCAAACTACACACTCATACTTCAATCCCTCACCATTAGTCTCGCTATGGCTTTCGGAGGTAACTGAAAATGACATAAGCAATTCAATAATTAACTTGCAGAAAAATAAACTAATATCAAACTACACACTCATACTTCAATCCCTCACCATTAGTCTTGCTATGGCTTTCGGAGGTGACTGAAAATGACATGAGCAATTTAATATCTATCTTGCAGAAAAGTAAATGAGCAAAACTGAAATAAATAAAACAGTGCTGGAACTAAGAACTAAGAAAAATAAATCAGCAGAAGGACAAGAATAATTCCATGTCATTAGTCATTGTAAAACTATGTGCAAATGCTCAGGCTGCCTATTGTAATCTGAAGCAAAGACACTGATCAGTTAACAGCATTATAAAGCATAAAAAACTATGGACAACAATCAACGTTAATACCATAAGAAGTGCAATATATATATACAAGTGAATGATTATGGCATAAGGAACATAAAGAAATAAAGCAGGAAACTATACAACAATAAACAAAACCTCGGTGTGTACAGGGGCCCTCTGCACAACCTCAGGCAATCAGCTATCAACCACGAATTGAGCTTATAAACAGAGTCTTCTCATGTATTCAAAATGCAGTCATAACACATAAATAATGTCACGGCACAGTGGTCTCGTTAACAGTCAAAATTACATTACAAAAGATAGCTCCTATGCGTATGAGAACGCATTATTTATAACAGAAAATGACATAACTAATTTCCTAAAATCTACGCAGATAAAAGATACGTGAACAACCACGTCCAGGAATCTAGCATCATGGCTGCCGTGAAGATTAAATCTATGGATGGTGGTTGTTGGATTCGGCTTATGGAGCGGTCCACAGGTGTTGATATGTCCCCTGAGGTTTAGGAACGGCCACGCAAGTCTTCACGTGGTGAAAAACAGAGTTTTGTCACTGTAGGACTCTTATGTTGACCACCGCTTGACTACCTTTGACCACGGCCTTCTTTCGTGAATTCGATTGAGCCAATAGGACTCGGCCCATGTCCATGTCATTTCCCACCTGCCCATGTGGCTCGATTTCCTGAAGACACCTGCAATATATACTTTAACAAAAAGGCTGCGGAAAGTTGAACTGGCTGCGGAAAGTGGCAAGATTCCGCAGCTCAATGAGCAAAAATCTAATTCAAACAGCAGACACAAAACATAGTTAGGAAACCACTTTATATGCTCTTTTAAACTAATATACAATGATGTTGACAGCTTAGGAGGTCCAGGTAAATGGAAAAAAGTATAGAAAGGTGTATAGGAAAGATGCAAGTTTGGGACTCAACAGGAAGGAGGAGTTGAAGAGGATACTGAGGGACATCTATTATGATATGGATGATATTTTGGTCAGACTGAATAGATTTGAGCTCTATATAGTCTCATATTTGGATACTGATTCAAATACTCCTCAGAATGAGGAAGCGATCATCAATGTCCCACCCCTCAACGTGGTCAACGAAAACTCCTCTCCAGAATATCCAATGATCATCTTGGACGAATAAGTCCATTTCCAACTTAGTTTCTTTCTTCTGGAATGTCATCCAGTTGTTTCTTTTTGGTTCTTAGTACTATCTACTTCTTAGCATGCTACTTGTTGCCAGTCCATGAATTCTTTTATGTTAGTATCTATGATAGTTTTGTATGGTTGGAAATCCACCATGTAAAGTGATAGAAATTGGGTGGTTGCTCCTTTTCTTTTCTTTTCGCTAGTTACTGGTCATTTGACCAGGTTAACATTGTGCTTCAAAGACTTACCAACGTAATTTTGTTTTTTTGGATATTATGGATATTAATAGAAACCAACGGTTGGATATTACCAAAAAAATAAATATGAGGCCATGTGCTTTTTTATGAGTCCAATTATTGGTGTAATCTTCTTAAAAAAATAATAATAATGTTTGTAAATAATTGCAATATTTTATAACATGTTTTCGTTATAAGTATCTTTCATAAAATATGTTTTTTCTCCAAGAAAAAATCGTAATTTCAATTAATGAAGAAAATGAAAATAGTTTGTAGTAGATATTGATATAGCATATCCATATGCCTCTGAAAACAGTGACTATAGATCTTTGTCCATAGTAACTATGAGACCCCACTAACTCAAGAAAACAAAAAATACAGAAGTTATAAATATGTTTTTAACGATGCCATCAGTCTATTGGAAATAATACTGGGGGAGGGGCGCGGGGGGGGGGGGGGGGGGGGGGTGTGAATTAGTATTATCAAATCAAACACTTTTTAATTTTCATACTCAGATACATATATGCTACTTCAGTTAAGGGGACCTTCGTGTACACACAACTTTGTCTAAAGCAACTAGCGTATATCCAATAAGCTTATGATTCAGTTAATCCATTAAATGTTGATCTTTAATCAATGCATCAGAACTTCATTAACCATATGAACAGTAAATAGATGCAGTAAAACAGAACATATCATCACACATAAGAAGCACACATGAACACCATGATGTAAGGTGGAAACCCAATGTGGGTGAAAACCACCTGCTGCAATTCGTCTCTATCTTCTTTTAATAAGAAACTTCTTTTTACAATATTTATGTACTGGTGCAGTCTTATGCTAGTATGCAGGCTTCTACCTGCAGAAGGCTACAACCTTCTCTCATTCTCCAGCTTCTCCTGGAAGGGAGCTACAACCCCCTTAGCTCTTGTACTAGCTGAAGTACTAGTACGTAGGTGCTGACCTACAGAAGGCTACAACATTCTCTTTTCTTCCAGGGACCACGTTTCATAAATTTTCAGGCTGGATCCATAACTACAAAATAATCACCACTACAATACAATCATTAACTCTGAATCACCCAACAACTGAATCACTAAAACCCTGTCATCAAAACACAGTCACCAGAACACAGACCAGAGCCCAAAACTCTGCAACAACCACTAGAACCAACAGCAACCTGAAATATTAAATCTCATAATGTATACGCTACTTGACTGTGTCAAACCAACATGTATACGCCCTTTCAGCAGAGAGAACCCGCGTACAGATATGAAAATAATTATTTATACCTTCGCTGCATTTTCAATTTCAGATATACCCAGAACATAAGATAGAAAGGATAAGACATGCGTCAGTATTCATATCTATTCATGATCATACCATATAATGATAATGCATTTTAGTCTTCATGATCCCTGTCCATTAACCACATAGGTGCCTCCTTGGTTTAGATCGAGCAAAGCATCACAAACCCATAACCAACATACTAGATCTCACACTTCATCAGATATTCATCACTTTCTCTCTTGCACCTCTTGGCCTAATGATCTTCTCCTTATATAGGTTTAGGCCTCTCTCAACACCATGGTCCAAAACCACGTAGAACCAATACCTTGGACCCAATACCTGGGGTCAACACTTCGAACCAAATACCATGGACCAAATACTACGGACCAAAACTTAGTTTTCCAACATGTATGCGCCTTTCCTTCTGTGAACCTGCGTGTGTACGTATACGTGCCTTTTGTTCTGATAACCCGCGTGTATACGCACTTTCATCAAGGTTAACCTGCGTATACCTCTCTCTTGACCTGCTGCACTATGATCTGTCATCTGAGTGAGTTACCATCAAGGACAACACCTGTATCATACCTCTGAGTGA
Organism: Pinus taeda; assembly: GCA_000404065.3. NCBI lineage: Eukaryota > Viridiplantae > Streptophyta > Pinopsida > Pinales > Pinaceae > Pinus > Pinus taeda. The sequence continues at coordinate 108,272 of APFE030456793.1, read as the reverse complement.
GTTGCCATCAAGGACAACACCTGTATCATAATGCCAACACAGTCGTCGTGATACTTTATATACATATATTCAAATAAAAGAAGTTGTGCATAATAACATAAGTATAAAAGTAGCGATAAAAATATGAGCTGCTATTTTCTTGTCTTTGTCATGACTAATCTTTGTTTGCATGCCCTGTAAGGTCGATGAAGAGACAGTGATAATACTGGTAATGTTCTGATCCATTATATTCATGAATTACCCATGTGCTTGACTCTTGTTGTGCACCTTCTTTGGATAGATGATCGACAATTTTGTTCCTCTCCCTGTAAATATGGAAACATGTAATTTGCTCAATTTGTGCTTTGATCATAAGAGTTTCTTCCAACAAGTTTATGAGTGTGTGTGACATTGAGATGTTCGATTGAACCAGTTAATAACAATTTTGGAGTCACCAAATACCTGAATCTTCCTACATTCATTTTCCAGAGCATATATAAGAATAAGTTTCAAAATATATAATTCAGAAAAAAATTGGTTCCAAGACTGAAACCGAAACTCATTTTGAAATAGTGATCATTTTTTAGGTAAAGGATCATGCCACCTCCATTGTTGTTTTCATATGAAGATCCTTATAAATAAGCCCAGGGATTTGAGGAATTGATAACTTCAATTGTTATAGTGCGGATAGCGACAAATTTTTCCACCTCCACAATGAGATCATATATTGCAATAATTTGTGCTCCCATATTCTCATGTGTGAAATTTTGGTTTTCAAAATTTTTTCTATTCCTACTTATCTATATGGCCCAGCAAGAAAGAAGAGGGATGTTCCAAAGTTTTTGAGATTTTAATTCATTGCACCATCCCTACCATGCATCATTGATTGATGTGTCATGAAATTTTTTTTGAATGCCTAAGATCTTGTAGATTGATTCCCATATCAAATTTGTGACTGGGCATGCTAGTAAAAGGTGATCAATTGATTCTTTGGAGCAGTTGCACAAGGCACACCATGATGGACCTTGAAAAGTTGTTTTCTTGATGTTGTCTCCTATGGGAACTTTGTTTGATAAAAAAATACCAAAATAAGAGTCTATCCTTCGAAGGGCTCTTCAATTTCCATAAAAAATCCACCAATATGTTAGTTAAATGTTAGTGACATTAAGTTTCAATTAAACAAGAAGCTTAATTGAAAACGATTTCCAGCACATTTAAGGATGCATATTTAGGAAATTTTGTGTTGCTACTTTGAATTTTATGATCACAAATGTCTTGATTAGCTTCCTGGATTAAGAAACAAAACAAAGGTAAGAGTAAATATGAGAATCAACAAATTCAACTCTACATTGTTTGTGAAATTTTGAGTTTATCTTTCGAGTTTTTTTATTTTTTTTGAAAGAATTTTCATAAGCTTTATTTTGATATGTTAATTAGTTTCATAATGTAAAGTATTTGATATAACTTTGATCATCTCATCATTAAGTAAAATAATTTGGAACCAAGCACATGTTAGGAAAAGTTAATATTTCAATTCATTCTCATCCAATTTCCTTTTTATTTTAATGAACGTCTTTTTGGGCTATAATAGTATAATGCAATTCTATAGTTAAAGATGGCAATTCTTTCTTAAATGAGCAATTGGAAAGATTCTCGAGAATTGTGAGGTTTAGGCATTGACTCTTTAGTGACAATGGCACCAAGTACTTTATTCGGAGTTTTAATATGGTTAGATTTGAGAGTAAGCATATGGAAAGGAAAAACGATTGTTATCATTCGTAAGTGAATGGACAAAGGATTGATAAGAAAGAAGAAGGAATATCCTTTCATACTCAAAAGCAATGAGGGAGGATGTGATGAGGTATTTCTCTGGGACATATATGAAATGTGAAAAAAGTCTCTAGATTAGTGGGTCTTTTCAATTCTTATAAGATTGGCAGTTATCAGTCCTCTTGGGGTAGCTCAATTGGCAATGGCCGTGGAAATGAATTCTCACCGAACCAGAAGTCTTGAGTTCAAATCTTGTGTTATCCCCCCCGATCGGGTGAGAAGTTGGACATGATGAAGATGTAGCCCTACCAAGCTTACAAAAAAAAAGATTGGGAGTTATCCATTTTTAGGATCAATAATGGAAAAATAGAGAGAGGGATTTAAACCCTCGATACAAATGATCTAAACTATGGATTAACAATTCATGGCTTTGGTCTTCTCCTATATCTTTGCAAGATCAAAGAGTTCTAGTATAACAAACAAATTGTGCAATAAAGAAATAAACTCAATCAAGGAGGAATTTCTCCCATGAAAAATAGAGATCAAGAAATGGAGAATGAGTGATATCTTCTCCCATCCTTATTTAATTATGATTTTTTTTCATAACTAGAGGAATTGACAGCTAAGATTTTGGCCAAAAGGAAAAACCCTTAAACAAGTATTTTGATCAACCAAAGATAAATATAACCACATGATATGATCATGAGTTTACGAAATTCCTTGTTCCTATGAAAAGCCTTACATTGGCCAGATAGGTCGGTCCTACAAAGTCTGCCTTAAAGAACACATTGCAAACACTAACCATCATTAGGTATCAAAGTATTCCATCGTCAAGCACTCTTTCAATTCCAAGCACCATATTTGCTTTGACCAATCTAAAATCCTAGCATCTATTCCTTTTTATAATTCTCGTATCATTAGGGAAGCTCTCGAGATCGAGAAGCATCCCAATAACTTTAATAGGGAAGATGGCTATAGGCTAAGCTAATCCTGGAAGCCTATGATCGATCAATTCACTCAATGATTTCTTTATTGTCTCCCTACTCTCCACCCCATTTCTACTCTGTTTAATATTTTCTTTATCTTCCCTTTCCCTTGTTTTATCATTTCCTTTGATTATGTCAAGCTAATACCAAATCTCTTTCTAATTCAATTTTCCTAATCTTTATCCTATTCATCCTTAATCCTTATTCAAAATTTGTTATATAATATCTATTATATATATATATATATAATATAATATATATATATATAACTAACCAAAATAAGTTTCTAATTATTTACGCCTTTATATAATTGTCTATAGTTTATATTATTCAATTCATTCTTATTCTGGTTGATATATATTTATTGTTACCCATTTAATCTTCACACCCCTTCCCTTTTCTAATTTATTTAGAATTTGACTTTTAATAGGTTTCATACCATATTTTTATTTAGACCCATTGATTTGGTTTCTAATTAATTTATTAATTTCCAGACTCTTTTAAATACGATTCAGACATCATACCTTCTGGTTGATATATATTTATGGTTATCCATTTAATCTTCACAACCCTTCCCTTTTCTAATTTATTTAGAATTTGACTTTTAATAAGTTTCATACCATTTTTTTATTTAGACCCATTGATTTGGTTTCTAATTGATAAATTAATTTATTAATTTCCAGAGTCTTTTAAATACGATTCAGACATCATACCTAATTATGGATAAAATGTCCACCCAAAACCTTGGATAGACTTACTCACATAGAGAACTTAAAAACTAAACAACATATATCTATTCACATGGAAAAGGTGAGCAGCACGTGAATGTATCTAGTATCCTGAACTGATGAATTATGGTGCTGTAAGTTTTAAGCACATTGAGTTTTTTAATGCATCAGGATGAATATGATCTGATTATAATAAAATATAACGTGATGCTAAAACGTTGAATATGGAATGCTTCCAAATATATTTTTGAAATCAGTCCTTGTTCTGCGATATTACAACTTAAAAAATACTTGGAATGCAGTGCACTTCATCAGCAAGAAAGCAGAGTCAGAGCAAACGAAAGCTGAGGTGTTTGAATATCCATTACATATTTATTTCAGAGATGCCATTCCGCTGTCACGCGTTGACTAGAACAATATGCTATAGCAGAGTCGTGGGTAAACAGGAATGCAAACGCTTGAGGTGTTTGAATATCCATTACATATTTATTTCAGAGATGCCATTCCGCTGTCACGCGTTGACTAGAACAATATGCTATAGCAGAGTCGTGGGTAAACAGGAATGCAAACGCTTGCCCATTGGGCAGATACAGCGAAGCCCTTGCAGAGCAATGTCTCGATCACCCCTTAAAATACTTGCAGTGCCATATGCCTTGACCGAGAACAAAACGCATTTTAAATCAATGTCTTTTGAATATCCATTGGGCATATTCGGAGAAGCCCATTTTCGTAGGAGTTCTTGAATCCTACAGCTTTTACAGACATATATACAGTGGAGAATATAAAGGATGGACATACAGTGGAGAATATCAATGATAGACAGTTATGCAGAGAACTTGACAGAGTTCAGAATCTCTGTTTTGTTTGGGCTGCAAAATGGAATCAATCAAAAAGTACTCATTCATGGTATCTGTATTGGTGGGGTTGAGTTTTTGTATATCAGTTGAAGCAGGAATTACTAGCAGATATGTACGTAGGCTTAACAATGATGTGGATATGCCCATGGACAGTGATGCCTTTTATGTTCCCCCTGGTTACAATGCTCCTCAACAGGTCTTTTTTTCTTCTTTGTTATTTTTCAACTTGATTGAACAGTCTAAAGTTTTTTTTTTTTTTTTTTTTTAAGGAAGAGTCAACTGATATTTAGGGCTTTGATCTTACCAGGTTCATATCACTCAAGGAGACTATGAGAGTGCAGCTGTTATTGTCTCTTGGATTACACCATCAGAGCCTGGAACCAGTATTGTTCTGTATGGCCCTGAGCATTCCAAGTACAAATATGCAGCATATGGTATTATGACCAAATATATGTATTATAATTATACATCAGGGTTTATTCATCATTGCACTGTGAGGAATTTAGAGGTATGTCTTGCAATATAGTTTTGTTTTTATTGCTTAATGTTCCAAATGGTTTTCCTTCTCTTGCTCAGAAAATATGACCTTTTAAGGATTAATTAGTTGAAGCAAATGGCCAATAAACAGTATTCAAAAGCAATATGATTTATGTGAACGGGAAAAAAAGTAGAGGGTATACAAAAGGTTTTAAAAATGCAGCATAGTTGCATGTAGCAAAGTGCTTAATGTATTTCTGAAAAGTCAAAAGATAAGAATGATATTAAAACTAAAAAAAATAGATAGCAAAGTGCATCTATAAAGGGTTAGATGATAAGAATGGAGTGAGAATTGATTCTACAACAAAGTGTCAATTTATGAAGGTCAAATTTATGAAGGTCAGAAGATAAGAATGAAGTGAGAATTGAATTTAAAATGTTGAGATCATTCTCTTCATGATTTAGTTTTAGTTAGTATAATATTCAATTTTCATAATTTGTAAATTGTTTGAGAGATTTATTTTGGAAAAGATTATATTAAAAATATTTATATTGTATTTTTAATATAAAAATTATATGATTTTTTATAATAATTTATTATTTGGATTATATTTTAAAAATTGGATTTGTTTTGGGTTTTAGATGTGTGTTTGTGGGTTAATTTTTATTTTAAAAAAGTCTTATACATTATTTATTTTTATTGCAGTTTGATACTAAATATTTTTACAAGATTGGAATAGGAAACACTACACGTAAATTTCATTTTACAACTTCTCCAACAGTTGGTCCAGATATTCCATATACATTTGGCATCATTGGTAAGTCAACTGGTTAACTTGGTAACTGATATTATCATGCATTATAATATGGACAATTTTATGATTTTGAATATAATTTTTTTTTATAATAACATAAAGTGTAACCACATGAAAACCACCTTACATAAAAATTAATTTAGTAAAGATTGAATTTATTATAAAATTCAAAAACCTTTTCTTTGTTTCAATACTCACAATTTAGCAAGATTAAATATTATGATCAGCACAATTGCATGTAAAGTGAATACTCCACATATAGCTCTAGTTATGTCTTTTGTGAAAGGCTCGTATTAACATCTAGAAAAAACTTGGATCAGGATAACACTCTAGTATCTTATAGAAAATCAAAGTGAAAATATGTTGTTCTCGTAAAGATACAAAAGGTTTGAAGAACCTTCAAATAACACAGAAAAGAGTAGTATTATCATTGTATATGTACCATGTTTTATTTTAGATACATACTTTTTATGTTTATAATTTAATATGAAATGGAAGTTAGTCCAATCATATTATAAGGTTGTCTCTGCTAACAAACAAATTATGTTTAATTTTAGGGTATTTTTCAATTATTTGTAATATGCATTTTATAATTTCTGCATTATTATAGAAATGTTGTTGTTAGTAAATTAAAATTACACATAATATGATTTTCATTGTAGATGCACAAGTTATGGCCATTCAAATATATTAATTAGAAACACTTAAAAATCCTCAAAATTATAAATGTGGGTCATCATTATAAAACTAGAAGTGATCATTTCTAAACATACTAGAATGTACATATATACATATACATATGTGAGTTTGTGTGTGTGTGCACACACATATATATGATGTTTCCGCTGAGCATAATGTTTTGAGTAACGAAGGTGTCACTCAATCATTCTTCAAAGTCATGATGACAATGGAATTTTAGTGTGATTTAGATGCAAGTTGAAGATGGATCTAGATGAGGTCAATGTCTCAGAAGATCCATACAAGGGACAACACAATTGAGTCTCTTCATTACCAAGAGAGCCTTTGGCACATCAACTAGGTTTCCAAACCTTTGCACATCAAGTTCCAAATCTTTGGAGGGGGACTTTATGAGGGTAACTAAGGAATCTAGGACTAATTCTTTTGGTGGATCATGTGAGCAAATGGCAGTGCCATCAAGTTGTTAATTAGTGGAGGTGTGGGGTAGGTGGGATAGCAAAGTTATGTTAGGGTCCCCATTAGTTCATATATGTCCCCTTTTGGTTTCACATTGGTTAAATCTTATAAGTCTACCTTATGTTTCATTACCTCATGGTTGGAATTTTCTATATATGCACTTTCAACTAGTGTAGGGTTTCCTAGAGCTTTAGAGAGTTTGGGTTGTTGGATTGTTTCATAATTGAAAGTGTCGTTTTGACAAAAGTGTTCGTAGTCTAAGAGTGTGGGTGAACTATTTGGTTGTTGGAGTTTTGTGCTTATAAAGCTAGTCATGTTTTGTGCCATCAGTGATTGTGACTTTAAGGTTACAAGCCCTCAGGGGGGAGTGTGGGATTCTCATTAGGATTTCTATAGTGAATGGTGATTAGGTTTTCATTTAAATATACTTGATGGTTTACCTACAGTAGGAGGTCCTATTATTAAAAACCCTAAGGGGTGTTCTAGAAGTATTAGTAGGGATGACATTGAGGAGGAAGGAGATGTGTTGAGGAAAAAAATATAAGAAGTGCATTACGTTAAAAGGTCCATCAACTAAATTGGTTATATTTCCAAGATTTGTTAGGATTCTCTCATGAGGAACCCAATATTGAAATTAATTGTATAGAGAGAAGGAAGAGACAATTTCTAGATGAGAAAGAAGCTACTTGGAGACTCAAAAGTGGAGGCTCTTGGTTGGAAAAAGGTGATGGAAATACTATGTTATTCCATTAATATGCAAACCATAAGAAAAAATTCAACACTATATGGAATATGAAGGGACTTTATGGTTCTATAATATCAAGTTTCAAGGATCTATAAAAAGTAGAGATTAATCACTTTAATGGAAACTTTAAAGAAGATGGTAGGGCTACTATTGCTAAGGTGGTCAAAATGGAAACCTTCTTTCCCAACTTTGTTTATGAGGTATAGTTTTATTTGGATGGAAGTATTATCTAAGAGGAGATTTAGGAGATCTTGCATTCTTTCTAGACGAATAAGAGTCCTAGAATGGTTGGAGGGGGACTTTATGAGGGCAACTAAGGAATCTACTAATTTTGGAAGGATATTAACAACACTTATACCATTTTCATTGCATTGATCCCCAAATAATATAACCCTCCTAGATTTGAGGATTATAGACAAATCTCGTTCTACAAATCACATATATAAATAAATATTAAACAATCATTACAAGAAGGGTGAAGGAATCACTGTCAAAGGTTGTATTTCAAGAGTAATTTGGTTTTGTAGATGGGAGAAAATGCATTATGTTGTGGGGGAGTCCTAGGAATTCTTCATTCAATAAAACAAAAAGTATGCTTGATGTGGTAATCAAGGTTGATTTGTCAAAATCCTATGATAGATTATGAGTAACTCCACAAATATTTGTTTATTAATATGAATACATAAATACATTGAGAGATGAATCTAGTATCATCTTCCAAGAGGTTCGATCATTCTTGATATTCGCTTATGACTCTTCAAATTTATCTAAGATTAATATTATCATTTACCACAATCACTTGTGGCTCTTCAATTTTATCTAAGATTAATATTACCATTTACCATAATCACTTATGACTCTTCACATTTATCAGTTAATATTTACAACAATATTTACCATACCATAATCCCATAGGTTAGGTAGCTAATATTTCCCATCTTAATCTGAAGGGGAGTTTGTAAGTCCAGTCATCTTTTTTAACATTTCAAACTTTTCTCTTACAAATGCTTTGGTGAAGATGCTTGCAATTTTCTCGCTTGTGGAACAATATATCAATTGAATGGCCTTTGCCTCTACTTGATATTGAATCAAATGTTACTTTGTATTGAAGTGTGGTTTGATCATCGAATCTAGGATTATTTTCCAAGATGATTATAAAAGTATTATTATTCAAAAGTGGATTAGCAATCACCCATTTCTCCTACACATTCTCTAGTATGTCTCTAAGGCCACAATCTCCTTTGTTTCCTTTGTAGCACTTGTTGATGAGCGATTTTTTTTATCCTTAGCTATCAACACCTTGAACCTCACTGGGTTGGTGAGATAATGGGGGTATGTCTGGGGTTCAATGCCCAAAATCATGTTACAACTATTTAGAACAACTCTTTACAATGAAACAAAGGAAAAATATTCATGGTAGTTTCATACACGAAAATTCAAGAGAAATGCTTATAGTAGTAAGATAAACAATCATATGACTATATAAAAGGCCATATACTTTGTTGTAAGTAAATATTGAAATTAAAGTGAACCAACAACAGTCTAAATAAATAAATTTACAGGAAAATTTCCTAAAATTCATACACTGTCAGCCATAAGACTACATAGGTATGTATATAAAAATATGATATGAATTAAGTAAATCATAGAAATTTTCTCTTGTAATCCAAAAATATAAAGAAAACTTGATGGAGAAAATATGTCAAAAATTATCAACATCCAAAACACTAATTTTGTTAATGAAATGAGAGTACAACATATCGTTTCAGCCGATTTTTGCGAAAATTAGGACTAGAAATCACTTAAAAACGTCTAAGATGTAGCAGAATTCATGCAATATGTTATCACAGTTTAGTTTCAGGATAAGGGGTTTGGATGTAATGGCTTGGAACATTTGTATTTAGTGTTTCATAAAAGGCTTCAAGCATGTTGAAAATTAATTTGTCAGCACTGGTTCAAAAAATTTGAAATGAAGTTGCTGGCAAATCAAATGTCAGAAAATATTTAACTTTTTAAAAAAGAGAGTGCTCAGAAATTAGTTTCCCACACAACCTACCATCATTCAACAGATGGTGTTGATCAATTAGTTTGTATGACATGTTATTAAATTTTCCCGAAATGAAATGTTCAAATTTCCACTGCTAAAGGCGATAATCATTATCAAAGTTGATGGTACGATCAAGGCATGAAAGAATGATTGTGATTATACTAGTTTTATCTTTACCTATATTTTCTAAAACTAGGATTTCATGTGAAGGGAATCATTATAGGAATTTCGTATAACGGTGTCATTGTTCCTTTTGTGGTAAGATATCAATTAAGCTTCCAGCATTGGCGTGAACAAACCCTAGCTTTCTTTCCTCGGTTTTTGTTGTTGATTGTTAGTGCTTATGGGAAAGAGTGGTCGATTGCACAGGGGAGAGCCTGAAGGTTGTGAGGACCTCGAAGCCATACCAGAATTTTGGGAGAAATTCTGATGAGAAGGCTAGGAGAAATTTTGTTTCAAATGTGATGGTTTCCATGACAAATTAGCTCATGCCTTTGCAGAAGGATTTGACGGACATAATGTCAGCATTGCTCACATTGCTCACAGTTATTTCCTAGTGACAGAGGAAACAATTGCAAAGGCTACAAGCCTCCTAGTGGATGGGGATTGTTGGTTCAAGAATCAAACCTTGGCAGGTATTGATATCCCCTTATTTTTTAAGGATGAGCACAAAGACAAGCCATGGAATTTGGGGGTGCATAAATCCTGGCTCAACGCTAAATGAGATAAGATCATGAGGATAATTCAATCTTATTTTACCTGTGAGGAATGCTACAACAGGATCAACATGTACCACTTCATATTTCTCTCTCATAATTCTAAACAAGTCAGAATGAACATGCCCTTCCTTTTTCTTATGAGTCTGAGAAAAATGTCAGCAAGGATTCAAGCTAAACCAAATGCATCCCCTCACTATTTTTTCCATAAGAGCTTGATTAATCCTTTGATTTCCAGTCATTTAAAAAATGCCAATAGAACCTAGGAGCATTCCTATTTGGGGGGGGGGGGTGGGGGGTGTGGGTCGTAGAGTCAATCTATTCCTAAAGTACAAAACCAATAGCAAGAAGATGAAACAAAAGAAACCTTCCTAGACATATGAGATCCCAGAACAAGGAACCTATTTGATCAAAACCAAAATCAAAAGGAAAGCCTCCTTGAGCATACAAACATAAATCCATGTTCTAGTTCCTGAGTTAAAGAGGGTTTACACAAGAAAAGGTAAAAGGATTGTGGAGGGAAAGTCCCTATCTCTTCCTCGAGAGTCATCTCCTAAGCTGACAGAAGAACATGTGGAAGCTACATAGAATCAGTTTAGTAAAATAGAGGAAAGGGAGATTGTAAATGAACCCACTCTAGTTGAAATCTATGGGGTTAGAAAGCCTCATACCATGCCTAGAAATAAACTTAGGCTTAATTTCAAACTAAAACAAAACCCTACCTCAGAAAATCAAGTGATTGATGTATATGAAACACAATGGAGGGACCCAATGATAAACAAGGAGGTGGCTTCTAGCTCTAAGAAGCACAAAATTCAAAGGAAGAGACCCTGGCCCCAAGGCTAAGAAGATTAAGAAAGTGAAACCAAGAAACGTAGATCTTTTGCTAGAGGTCGCAAATAAACTCAAGTAGGGTTTTTTCGTAATGTTAAGCATTAGTCCATCAACGTTATTTTTGAAAATGTTTTGACAAAGCGCTAACAGTTAAATTTTCAGTGCTATTTTTGTTCTATTTTGTTCGAGCCATAATAGTAAATTTGGTAGCATCTCACAGTTTTTATCCTAATAAGATATGTAGCAATTAATCTGTCAGTGATCTATTATTGAGTGTTAGTTTTGTTGTGCTATTTCAATTATAGATTTATAAACAGATGCATGTTCATTGCTTCCTATGCATAGATTTCCTTATGTTGTTTGGTGATTGAAACATGTAAATTTCATCAAGTTTAATGTGACAGACGTGAACAAAATAGCTTCAAAAACAAGTACTGAATAACAAATATTCATAGTGCAACAAACCATCAACAAGAACATTTAACACAGTGTTTTGATGAAGGAGTTCACCCCTCTTGGGCTACATCGCCTTGGTCCAGCTTCCATGGCTTAGGCCTTTGTATTATCTCAATATGGAAAAAAATGTTATTTACAAAGCTCTACTGCTCCTTATACCTGCACCAATCTGTTCAGAATGTCGAAATTAGCTAGGAACACCTTTTCCTGAGCTCAATTTGCTCGAAAATTGCTCCAATTATGGCTCAAATAGTTTTTCCCTACAATTTCTCCTCCAAATCTGGAAGAACTCTAGTTAGGGCTGCTAATTTGGGGTTGGCGCCAAAAATGGTGGAGTTCGCTAAAAGTCTGTCATTTTAAACTTAAGTTTAATTAAAGTTTAACCTGTGTTTAACTAGAGGATTAGCGCTAATCACACGAATTAGGCTGATTGTTTTCCAAAACCGTTGGCAATCTCTGTGGAGGGTTCACATGCTATGGTAACTGTTGCATTATCCACCAGGTTAATTAACCATAACCTTAACCCTTTACATGCTTCACATGGCATTAACCATCGCATTAAATTTTTTGGAGCTGATGGATGACATAACTGTTTGGTGTAACGGTGGGTGTGTTCACATATGCGATAAATGTTAGGGGTCATGGTTTATGGAGCCATTGCATTAACTATTTGTGGTAACCATGGGCGCATTCACATGGGGAGGGTTGGCCTGTGGGTTGGACCTCCCCTAACCGCAAACCTTGAACCCATCAAACTTCAAATATATATGGTGCGCTATAACAGTTAAGCACCAACGATATCGAAGATGGTAGAAGGCTTGAACTACGGAAGGGAGGTCATGGGGTCGAACCCTGACACCTCCATACAATATTTTGTTAAACTTCCCTCTGCCTACCAATAAAACTGTGCCACGTCACCAATATAAAACCCAATAAGAACATGACACTTATTGCACTGTGATTAGATGTTGACCTTCCATTGACCCTGACTAGTCACTTGCCACATCAATCGTACGGACTGCTGACTAGGCATTTTTTTTCCAAATTTCGCCTTTTTAGCAAAGAGAACAGAACTCAATAACTTCCTCATACGAACTTGTTTTTCAGTTAAATGAGATATATTAGGATCGTTTTTTTGAGACGGACACGATCCTTTATGTTTCGATCCATTCTGAGAACTTTCATTTTTGAGCTAAATATTGAGTGCCTGATCATTCCTCCCCACTAGACACCTTTTGGACCCCAAAAGATACTATCAATTTTTTAGCAAGTGAGGGTAAAACTCCCTCACCTTCTCGATCTGTAACCATTTGGCTTTAGAAGGCTTTTGTCCCTTGAGTCCCACTATAAGGTATTCGACATCCCCTCTTTTCGAAGTCCTGGTTCTTCTGTCAAGTATGAGATCCTACTGAAGTTCATCAAGATATTCTGGAGAGAAATAATCTATTGATGGCAAATGAACATTCTCTCCTTGATCATCAATCAAAGGAGGCTCAGACAATCTCAAATTGTCAACATTAACAAAAGAGTACATTTGCATATAACGAGGCAAATCAAGCTTAAATGCATTATTACCAATCTTTTCCAGAATTTTAAAAGGGCCATAATGTTTTGGCTTAAGCTTTTTACCTTTCCCTTGAAGTATCTCTTTGCTAATATATAACCAAACTTCATCTCCAACTTGAAATTTGTGATCAACGGTGTTTGTCATGCCTTGCCTTGCAGCTGCTTTGACTTTTCTCAAGTTGTTCCTGCACTGTATGATGTATCAACTGAATTTTCTCTATGAACTTCCTTGCCTTATCGATGTCACAGTGAGCATCAATAGCGACTTCTTTCTCAAATATGAAGTCCAATGGCGATTTTGGCAAGTACCCATAACATGCCTCAAATGGCGATGTGTTTGTGGAAGAATGCTTTGCCCTGTTATATGCATGTTGTATGTAATGCAATTGTTCATCCCGCAACTTGGGATGTTTACTGCAATATCCTCTAAGAAGATGAATGATTGTTTTTTTCTCCACCTCGGTTTTTCCATCTGTTTGCAAATGAAAGGTTGTACTCTTCTTCAACTTTGTGTCCATCATGTCCCACAAATTTGACCAAAAATTCCCAACAAATCGAGAATCTCGATCACTTACAATGGAAGTAGGAAGACCAAAATGAACCCAAATGTTTTGGAAGAAAATATGAGTTGTTTGTTCACTGTAATTTGCTTTTTACATGGTGTTAATATGCACATTTTGTTGAACCTTTCTACAAATACATACAAGTAATCATGACCTTTCCTTGACAATAGAAGACCTCTTACAAAATCCATTGAGATACGGATGTGAAGGTACTGGAAATGGAGTGTACAATCCAAGTTTCCTATAGCTAGGCTTACTTGTTTCACACAAAGAACATCCTCTTATGAAATGAGAGGCATTATCAAACATGCGTGGCCAATAACAATACCATTGGAGATTCGCTATTGTCTTGCCTGCACCAAAGTTTCTAGCAATCAATGAGGTGTGCACCTCCCTTATGATATTGTTTCTTTCTCCCTGTGGAATACACAACATTCCCAAATGATACAACAAACTATTATGCACAATAAAATCCAACTCTTCAATTTGGTTTCCCTGACTCAATCTTGCATACACATCTTGAAAGTCACTATCAGATGCATATTGTTCAATGTAACTTTCATGCAAAAAAAAATTATGCTTGAGTATAACAGATGAATTTACAATAGTCCTTGAAAACATATCAGCTACCTTATTGTAGATTCCCTTTTTGTACCTGATAACCAAATGAAACTGTTGTAGAAAACCCATCCATCTAAAATGTTGTGACTGTTGCAACTTTGACTGTGACTGTAAGTACTGCAATGGTTGATGGTTGGTATGGATAATGGTCTCTTTCCCCATCAAGTAGTGTTTCCATTTCTTAACATTTTGTACCAATGCTTAAAGTTCTTTTTCATAAGTGGGACTGTTAGTTACAACTCCATTAAAAATTCTAGAATGAAATGAAATGGGCTTACCATGATGCATAAGGACTGCTCCCATGGCGTAATCACTTGCATCTGTTTGAATCTCAAATGGTTGTCTAAGATCCGGAAGAGCCAATACCAGTGTTGAACTGATCTTTTTCTTCAAAGCATCAAACTATTTCTTCTATACATCTCCCCAATGGAAGACTTTCTTAACACTTTTCAATGCATGTAATCGAGCTGCAATGGAAGAAAAATTAGCAATAAACTTTCTCCAATATTGTGTTGTCCCTAAAAATCTTCTTACCTTTGTAACTATATTGGGCTTGGACCAATTCAGAATGACCTCAACCTTAGAGGGATCGATCTTTATCTCAGCTCCTCCAACAATGTGTCCCAAATACACTAAAGAAGTCTTTCCAAATTCACATTTTGACATCTTTAAAAACAATTTTTCTTTTCTCAAGACATCAAGTACTTTGTCTACATGCATGACATGTTCATCTCTGGATTTACTGAATATGAGTATATCATCTAAGTACACAATGACAAATTCATCTAGAAATGGTCTCAATACATCATTCATAACTCTCATGAAAGTAGCTAGAGCATTTGTAAGACCGAAAGGTATAACAAGCCACTCAAACAATCCTTGTTTAGTTTTAAATGTGGTTTTTCAAATGTCTTCTTCAGCTATTCTAACTTGATGATAACCACTTCATAAATTTAACTTAGTGAAATACTTTGCATACCTCAACTGATCCAGAAAACCATCAATTCTTGGGAGTGGATAATGATTCTTTACCATGATTTTGTTCAGTGCACGAAAATCCACACACATGCGCCAAGTTCCATCCTTCTTTGGCACCAATACACAAACCACATGGCGAAGTGGATGAGTGTATGATACCTTTGTTCAGCAATTATTGAATTTTCTTTTTCATTTCCATGCTCTCCATAATTGACATGTGATACATGCCAATATTTGGAAGTGGAACATCCTGTTGCAGTTGTATCTCAAGCTGAAATCCCCTCTTGGGAGGTAACCCCTTTGGTTCCTAAAACATCTTGCCATGCTTGATTACCACATCAAACAAATCAGATTTCAATTTGTCATCACAACCTTCAAAAGATTCATAATCAATATCATTCTTTTTCTTGATCATCAGAAGCACAAAAATTTTACTTGCATTTACTAGTCTCTTCATCTGCCCTGCATTAACCAAAGAAATGTTCATCTTTTTGCGATGGGTATCACAATTTACTCCACCCCATTCTTGAGAAATAAGTATTTTTTTTTCATGGCGGTAAAATATTGCTTTCCTATCATACAAATCAGGACTACCCAAAATGATTCCTGAGATGTCAAGTGGAACTGCATCTAACTCAACTTCATCAATGAACTTTTCAGTAATGGCGAACTTGAACAAACACTTCCTTGTGACCTGTAAGTTTGCATTGTTAACTATCCAACCCAATAGATATGTCCTATGATGAGGTACAGTTTCAAGGTTGAGCCTTTTGACCAAGTCTTATGAAATTAAGTTTAATTGTGACCCACTATCAAATAATGCATCAAACTTTGTATGATTTGAAATTACCCTTACATGAAACAACTCTTTTCTTGATTCTTCATTTGGAGTGTTGTTTTCACTATGTGAGGAACTAGTGCTTGCAACAACTTCTTTCCATTTTGTGATCATGGCTGAAATCTTGGTCTCATCACCAGAATTTGAGCCAAGGTCATGTTGTGTGGTAGCAGTCGTCTTTTGTTTTCCTTTATTTTTTTGTTTCTTGTGCCTTAGTTCGGGATGTAATTTCCAACAATGGGCTTCATCATGCCCAGCTTTGGAACAATGTTGGCATATGGTTTTCTCCCCTTCTTTCTTCACACTTTCATTCTTCTTTCCCTTCCATTTCCGCCCTTCTCTTTCTCCTTACCCTTCAAAGGCTTCTTCTTACTACCTTCTTCCTGAATGTTCTTTCCCCTTGCTTCAAGGTGAGTGGCTTGCACAAAAACCTCATCCAAATTGCTTGGATTGAACATAAGGATAGTATGTTTCAAATAGGAATGTAATCTCCCAATATATTTCAACAGTGTAGGGAATTCAAATTTACTCCTAAAAAAAGCCCTCTTTCTAAACTCTTGTGTATAGTCTTGGATTGTTTGGCCTTTAAGCTGCCTAAAATTCTACCAACTCATAATGGCTTTTTGCATATAAGCTAAAGGGTAAACCGTAAAACTATCTTTTAATTGAAGAAACAAATTCAACCCAAGAAATGGATATCTTACCATGAATTTGCATTTCCTCTTGAGTCTTTGCGTCCCACTAGACTAATGCTGCTCCTTCTAGCCTCAATGAAGCCAACTGGATATTTATGTCATCTTCTTGAAGGTTCTGAATTTTGTAGTATACCTCCAATTTTCGAATCCAATTGTCTAACTTTTATGCATTCACCTCTCCATTGTACATGGAAAGTTAAAACTTAATGTCCAATTTGAGTAAGGGAGATTTTTCTTTTGGGGTATGGGAATGAGTATGGAAAGTTTTGGTGGTGGTAGTGGAATATGATGCTATGTGAGATGATGAAGATGATGAGGATGGTGGAGATGGAGGTGGCTTTCCACCATTACCCTTTGAATCCTTCTTCTTATATTTTTTATACTCTAAGCTTCCTTCTCCATGTGGAGGTTTATAACTCTCTCCAACCACTCTAGTGTTCCTCTCTTCATAGAGGAATTTAACCATCTCAGTTAAAGTGTAGAAATATTTCTTAAATTATTCCTCTTCTAAAGAAGGACCTTCAGGCTCTCTTTCTCCAGACATAATGGTTGTGGATTCAGGCTCAGAAACTGGTACTGCTTGTACCTCTTCAATCTTAGTTGAAGGAAAAACTTGAGGAGTTCCAAGTGCAGCTGGAATTGGAACTTTGAGTGGTGGAGATTGCGGCCTTGTGGCTCTCCTTCTTTTGGGCATAACCTCAGGAGTTGCAACCAACAATTTACCTTCTCCTCTCTGCAACTTTAACCTTGTAAGCATCACAATTTTGCAACCATTAAAACCCTATTTGCACACAACTCAAGAAATCAAGCAAATCAACCTTTTCTCTGATACCAACTTGATCTATTATTGAATGTTGGTTTTGTCGTGCTAACTTCAATTACAGATTTATAAACACATGCTTGTTCATTGCTTCATGTGCAAATATTTCCTTAGGTTGTTTGGTGGTTGAAAAAGGTAAATTTCAATTAAGTTTAATGTGACAAACATGAAAAAAATACCCTCAAAAACAAGTATTGAACAACAGACATTCAAAGTACAGCAAACCATCAACAAGAACATTTAACACAGTGTTTTAATGGAGTTCACCCCTCCTGGATTACATCTCCTTGGTATATCTTCCATCGCTTGGGCCTCTGTATTAGCTCAATATGGAAAAAAAAATGTTGTTTACAAAGCTCTACTTCTCCTGATACCTACACCAATGTGTTCAGAATGTCGAAATTATCTAGGAACACCTTTTCCTAAGCTCAATTTGGTTGAAAATTGCTCTAGTTATGGCTCAAACAGTTTTTCCCTACAATTTCTCCTCCAAATATGGAATAACTCGTGTTAGGGCTGCTAAATTTGGGTTTGGCGCAAAATATGGTGGGGTCGTCTAAATTCCATCGTTTTAAACTTAAGTTTAATTAAATTTTAACTCATGTTTAACTGGAGGATTAACGCTAATCGCGCGAATTAGGCTGACTATTTTCCAAAACCATTAGCGATCTATGTGGAGGGTTCACATGCTGTGGTAACCATTGCATTATCTGTCGGGTTAATTAACCATAACCTTAACCCTTTACATGCATTCACATGGCATTAATCATCGCATTAAATTTTGTGGAGCCGTCGGATGACATAACCATTTGGTGTAATGGTAGGTGTGTTCACATATGCGATAATCGTTTGGGGTCATGTTTTATGGATCCGTTGCATTAACTGTTTGCGGTAACTACGAGCACATTCACATGGGGAGGGATGGCCTGCGGGCTGGCTCTCCCCTAACCGCCAACCTTGAACCCATCAAACTTCAAATACATATGGTGTGCTATAATGGTTAAGCACCAGCGATACGGAGATGGTAGAAGGCTTAGACTGTGGAGGGGAGGTCGCAGGGTCAAACCCCGGTGCCTCCATACAATATTTTATTGAACTACCCTCTGCTTAGGTCATTGAGAGGTGTCACGTCGCAGCCTTCGGGCTTGCCACGTGGCATTCTCTAATTGGTCCAAAACCAACCAATCAAACTGCACCATGTCACCAATCTGAAACACAATAAGAACATGACACTTGTCACACTGTGATTATATGTTGACCATACGTTTACCCTGCCTAGTCACTTGCCACGATAGCAGTATAGATTGTTGCTTATGCAGTGACTGGGCATTTTTGTTTCAAATTTTGCCTATTTAGCAAAACGAACATAACTCAATAACTTCCTCATACAAACTCAATTTTCAATGAAATGAGTTGTGTTAGGATCATTTTTTCGAGACAGTCACGGTCGTTTAGGTTTCGAGTCATTCTGAGAACTTTGAATTTTGAGCTGAATACTTAGCGCCTGATTAGTTAGCGACTGGGAAAAGATATGTTTTTGAGGCAATGATAAGGAGTTTGGAGAAGATAAAGCTTATGAAAGATAGATTCACATATGATACTCCTATTTTGGCAAATCAAGCCCAAATTTTGAGGCAAGTTTACTATTTCAAACATGATGACAAAGAAGGGGATTTAACAAAATTTTGGCAGGATATCAACAAGTGATTTTATCCTCTGTTTTAGCCATATTTTCAGCTACAACTTAACTTCCAGATACAACATCTTATCATCTTGTTTTATGACTAGAAAAATAGTACATCAACGAAGTTTATATGCAATGTATTTTATCCTATTAGAAATTTACGTATATATTTGAGACTTTTGTAATTAAAGTTTTCGAAAAACATGGTTATATTTTGTAAATGTTCTATTAAGTTACTGAATAAATAGAACCAAGGGTTCAGAATTTTTGGAAAAATTGTTGTAAACTTTGGAGATCAATATATTTTGCTATGAGCATTATTATATTTGCAATTTCAGAGATTCATGTGTGAATGATTTCCTTTATGTTTTTCTATTGTGTTTATTTTATCCTTAGCCACACATTTTACCATTAATCTTCAATATTTGGATAAATTTATATGAATTATAATTCATATTGAATTCTTAGATTCATGTTATTCGGATAATTATTTGTTTTTTCAACGTAAATGTCATTGTGGAATCATAGTGTTTTTCTTTTGATGTTTATTTCTATAATCTTATACCATATCTCGTTTGTTAACATATCAAAGAAATCATAATATATCTTTCTTTTCTTTAGATTTGTTCATATGACTTGTGACTATCAGAAATCTATTTATTTCATGGGTTGCATGCCCAATGGTCTGTTTTCTTTTCTTTCCAAACCAAATTCATCATTGTTAGAAATTAAATATGACCAATGAGTGTATTAGTGACCTCCTACTATAGTGACCTTGAGTAGTAGAGTTCAACAGAAATCCATCTCCAGATTGAAGTGCCAACTTTCAATCCCAAAACGGTTTGAGGTTACCTTAAGAGTTTTTGTCCTACAGTAAAAAAACCTCTAAGTGATAACACAATAGAAATTCAAAATGGAAAATAACAAAGCATGATGAAGTGATGGGAAACATGGGCTCTTTTGATAAGATTGGACAACAATGTTTTCTGCAAAAAATTATACCCGTTAGTACTGATATGAAATAAATATCAGACCTTCTAACAATAGTAATTGATGCAAGAAATAAACGACCTTTGAAAAAGGAACCATATATTTGATGATCTCACTTTACTCCTTGTCACTCCTGAAAGGATTTCTACTATCACCAAAATAGTTAAGCTCTAGTACTCTATAAATAATGAATTAAAGGAAGAAATGACAACTTTTAGAACTTATGCATACCTCTCCTCACTAGAATTTACCTTTCATCCATGTCTTGCTTTCAGTTCAATTTTATGCCTCCCTTAGGTAGTTGGAGGGAAAATTTGTCTCTTAACTAACTGTGTATTATGATAAATATCTTTTCTTTTTTTAATCAAGATAAGGCATTTAGGAGGGATAGTTTTTTTAACCAATTTAATTTTATAAAGTAGGTGGGGTCACCGACTATGTCCATAAGGTGTTCACATTATCCTTGTGACTCCATAATAAGACATATAAAATATGGCATTATGGATAACACCACCATCATTATAATTACATGTATAAAGTGAGCCAATATCTGTGAATACGTAAAAACAAGCATATAACACCATTTGTTGTCTCCCATATGATGTCATCATCAAAAATATGTATCATGATTAAGATAAAGTGTTGTCCCAAAAAATATGCCAATGTCATAAGTTTGAAATTATTGTTAGTAAAATAAATTAAAAAACCACGATAACACAAAAAAAACTCAAAACAACTCAAGATCTCTACTTGGACTAGCCTAGTAGGAGGGTCTCTTTTCTTCCTTATTTCAGTGAAGGATATTTCCCTCCTCCCTCCTCCTTCGCCTATAGGAATGTTAGAGTGAGTATGTGACGAGGTGGATTTACAAGGAGAGTGTACAGGGTAGCAAACACATGAATTTTTCGTAATACCAACTATGCAAGGGAATCAAGAGGTCATTGAGCATGAAATGACGTAGCATGAGATAAGGAAGATGGTACCTTAGTAGGGATAATTAATACAGGATGAACAAAATGATGAGAAATGGTAGGTTAGTGAGCAAATATGGATCTAGGTTTGATTGGATTGACTTACCAACCATCATTTTGTATAGGATGTTGTTGCCGTGCTTGAGGTTTAGGAAATTCCATTATACTTGGGTAAGGAAAAGGCATGTTCTAAGATGCATGTGGAGTAGGAGGTGGGGGAGGAGGACCCATAAGGTACAAAGGACCAATTTGAGTCAATTGGTTAAATTCCTCAGAATTCGAGTCAAAATGAGTAAAAAAATTGACCTTCTTATTTCTATTTTCTCTCCACTTCATATTAGTCCTTTTGTTCTATCATCTTCTATTCCCCCTTGATTCTCTGCTAAAAATCTCATGTTTTGTTGTAATAAAAACAAGTTTTTATGCAACCATCAAACTCCTAATTATAAAATGCCAAAATAAAGACTATTTAAAATAATGTTTCATATAATACTAGAGTCTTTGTACACACACATAAGGTAAGTATGTAATAAAAAGGGAAAGGCATTGTGCATGCATGCATCCAAGATAGTTGTAGCAAAACAAAGGAGTAATGAAACATTTATATGTCAATATGATATTTATTTTTCAAAATCACGGGACTATAAGGAAGAGCATTATGTAAGAAATCAATTTGGAGGTGTTTCCCCTTTTGGTTATGCCATAAGTGAGGTATGACCAATGTATATGTGAAATTAAATTGGCATCAGATGTCTCTTACAGAAGGTGGTGAATAATATATGAGATTTTTGTAGTTGAGTAAACGTTAAAACAATATCCTGATCGCCCTTTTTATTTTTCTTTACAAGAATAGCCATAGATATCAATGGAAATAAGAATTTATATAAGAGACTGAGTATAAATAATGAATAGACGCATAAGTGAAATTGATAACTTGGTTGCAAATAACTATGCCTAGTTAGTATGAAAATAATTGGAATAGGGAATGTTGTTATAGTGTGGGAAGGGCAATCTTGTTACGGTGTGGGAAGTGGAAAGTGTTAAGTATGACATGAAAAGAACTTGGTGAGAATTAATGCTTATTTTTTTCTTTGCTGATACATAATAAAAATTAATTAATTCGTCATAAGAGAGTCAAGGCAAGCCAAATTGAAATATGCATGAATCATAAAAACTTTGATCCTTCATAATGAAAAGGAAAACATTTCTTTTACATGGTGGACTCTGACATGGTATAATACATGTCAAAATGATAAGTTTGTGTGAATTGGCATGGACCTGGGAGTCTAGATGGGAAGTTGAGTGCAAGTTGAAACTGTGCGGTATCACCATAACAATTATTTGAACCTTCATGACATGTCTCATTTGGAGTGACCTTTGCATGCAAGGGAAATAGGTTTTGTCTATTTGGCTTTCTATGGTGTGGGTTTACATCATCATGTAGCAGTCGGCGAGGCACTAAAACTTCACCTAAAGAGTTGTGATAGCAAGCAAAATGGGATCTACATGGTTTCATCACTTTTGACCAAGTCAAATCTATTATGCCCATATATAAAACATCGTATCAACTTGCATGATTATGGCTATTAAAACATTTTATATTATACATAGTAATTCACCCATATAATTGGAAATATGGCTATTAAAACATTTTATATTATATATAGTAATTCACCCAGATGATTGGATATGTAAGGATATTTTGGATTTACAAAAAGACTTATGCATATATGCATGATGCATGTTATGGTTGGGGGGCATAATACAATTGTATATAACTTGTTGTGGCACAGTTCTCTTCCCTTTCATAATTGGTACAAAGAAAAATTATGGAGTTGTGTCAAGGGGGTACCAGGATTACATTATTTTTTCCAGTGGGCCAAGCGAGTCACCATTTGTGTCATATACATAGTAAAAAATAAAAACCCTTGTAGCATTTTGAAGATTGCATAGATGAGAAGGTATAGCAAGGGTACAATTGACAAGCATATGAAAACAATCATATGGCAGCCCTAGGTGAGGCATTATTTGATTGAGACAACACATGAATTTAAAAAAATATATTTTATGTTTTTCTGCCTTGACTTGATCTCACCACTTAGCATTGGTGGTGTATGTCGAAATAATGGCCAATTTTATGGACAAGCTACCCTTGACAGAATGTGAATATGAGGCTATTGGTGAACATGCCAAGGGATTGGAGAAGAGTGTGGTGAGTAGTATGTTTACTCATATTGTTGCAATGGAGGGCTCAGGGTCATGGCATGGCTAGCCCTGTCACGTATGTTGGAGGCATGCCAATGATTGGGAGGCGGATAACTTGTATACAAAAAAAATTGACACAGAAGATGCATAAAAGTAAAGTGGTTATCTTCCATAAAGAAATTGTTATGCAACCAACTCACAAATAGATAGATCAACAACTTAAAAATCATCATGTTCTAGGGGGAAACCTCCTTTACATTACATAAATGAACAATTCTTGAATGGTTCAAATGAAAAAACCTCCTTTATATATATAGGAGTCTAAGGAGTCACAATTTAATCAAATCCTACATACCAAGAATAATGTAAGGGAACAACAATAATATTAGTGGGCTTCTATGGGGCACAATAATAAAAATATGGGGACTACATGGGCACAACAATAACAATAAGGGGGCTACACTAACATTAAAAATAAGGGGTTACACTAGTATTATAGGGACCTAACATGCCCCTTTCCTTCAAAAAAGTGTTTTCCTCAATGCTTGAGTAGTTCTAGATGCTTCTGTATAAAATTCTCATCCTCCCATGTGGAATCTTCAGCGGGTAAGTTCTTCCACTTGATGAGATACTCTGAAATTGATTGATTTTGTAACGGTTGACTTCTTATTTCCATGACTGCTTCAAGTTCCAATATGATTTTTCCTTCCTCGTATAGTTTTGGCAATATTTTTTGAACTGGGAGGTTGTCACCTATAACCTTCTTTAAGCATGAAACATGGAAAATTGGGTGCACTCGATAAGATGCAGGAAGCTTAAATTTGTATGCCATTGTACCAATCTTTTGCAACACCTTGTAAGGTCCATAGTACTTTGGTGATAATTTATTATCCTTCTTAGCTTGCTTGAGGGACATTTGTTTGTATGGTTGTAGTCGTAAAAATACCCAGTCACCTATATCAAAACTTCTTTCATTGCAATGTTGATTTTCCTATTGTTTCATTCGATTATGTGGCAATGTGAGGTTATCCTCTAAGAGTTGGAGAACTTGTTGTTGATGCTCAATGTGATCTTCCATTGCTTGAACCTTAGAATTTTCTCTTAAAGATGATGTGATGGACGGTGGATGATATCCATAAAGTGCCATAAATGGTGTCATTTTTGCTACAATATGGAAGGAAGTGTTATACCACCATTCAACTAGAGGTAACCACTTGACCCATTGTTTATTCTTATCATAGACAAAGCAACGAAGATATCTTTCCAAACATTTTTTCACTATCTCAGTTTTCCCATCAGATTGAGGATGATAAGATGAGTTATGAGCTAATTGAGTACCCAGGCAAGAAAATAATTGTCCAAAAATTTCTAGTGAAAATGGGATCATTATCACTTAGAATAATCTTTGGGTTTCCATGTATATTTTTTATTGTTTCCATAAATGAAGTAGAAATTGTATTGGCTTTAAATGGATGAGATAATGCAGAAAAGTGTGCATACTTGGTAAATCTATCAATTACCACCATGATGACACTCTTTCCTTTGGACTTGGGTAAACTTGTGATAAAATCCATTGAAATCTCCTCCCAACGTTGACTTGGAATGGATGAAGGTTGTAATATCAGATTTAAGGCCATCCCAAAAAAATCCTTCTTGACCGTGTGGTAAGTTTTAAAAAATCTTGAGTGCCCTCCTAAGGGAGAGGTGTGAAATTCAAAAATAACCTTTTGTTTGAGTTGGGAATTCTTACAAAGATATAAGAAATATTTGTACCATGATGAATCATTTTTCCAGTTGAATTTATCATATGTATTAGGATCTTGCTGCAACATTTGAATGAGTGTCCACACTTATTTGTCATTCTACCATTCATCCCTTGCTTTGGTTATCCAATCTGGTTAGATAATATAAATTGCACAAATAAATGCTTCCACATCCTCATCCTTTCTTGAGAGCATATGCAACAATATTTTGCTTCCCTATTTTATAGACAATTTCAAAGTCATAACCCAACATTTTTGTGACCAATTTTTACTACTCTTCTAAAGATAATATTTGTTCCAAAAAGTATTTAAGACTATCACGATCTCTTTTTACCTTGAAGTGTCTTCCCATTATGTAAGTTCACCATTACTTTAGTGCATGTATTATTTCCATCATTTCCTTCTCATAAATAGGTTTGTGTAAATATTTTTCTTTGATTGGATCAATTTCAAAAGCAATGGGTCTTCCTTCTTGCATTAAAACAACACCAATTCCATTTCCTGAGGCATCACATTCCACAATAAAAGTTTTTGTGAAGTCTGGCGTAGCTAACACCAGTGCTTGGCACATTGCCTCTTTAAGATGTTCAAAGACCTTAGTTGCTTTTGGAGTTCAAGAAAATGTATCTTTCTTCAGTAATGTTGTTAGAGGTGTTGTTATTCTCCCATAATTCTTAACAAACTTGCGATAATACCCTGTCAACCTAATAAATCCTCATAGATGCTTTATGGTTGTGGGGATTTTCCATTCCTTAGTGGATTTAATTTTGTTAGGGTCTACCTTAACACCCTCATGAGATACAATATGCCCCAGATATTCCACCTCCTATACTCCAAAGAAACATTTGGAGGTTTTTGCATATAATTGTTTCTCCTCCAATAGTTTGAGCACCCTATCAACATGTTGAACATAATCTTTCCAAGACTTGTTGTACATTAGTATATCATCAAAAAAATACTAACAAAAATTTTCTAAGAAATGGTTTGAAAATGGAATTTATCAAACCTTAAAATGTAGAAGGTGCATTGGTAAGGCCAAAAGGCATGACCAAAAATTCATAATGACCCTCATGATTTCTAAATGTCTTTTTCAGAATGTCTTCAGTCTTCATTCTAAATTGATGATATCCTGAACAAATATCTAACTTGGTGAAGTAAATTTCTCCATGTAATTCATCCAATAATTCATCAATGACAAGAATGGGAAATTTATCCTTAATAGTGAGCTTGTTGAGCTCCCTATAATCTGGACACATGTGCCATGATCCATCCTTCTTGTGCACCAATACTACTGGAGCCATAAAAGAACCTTGACTAGGTTGAATTATACTAGCCTCTAGCATTTCTACAACCATATGTTCAATTTCACTCTTTTAGGCATAGGGATATCTGTAAGGCCTTATGTTTGGAGGAACACTTCATGGAATCAAATGAATAGCATGATCATGATCACAAATAGGTGGGAGGCCTCTGGGAGTCTCAAATACCTTTGAATAATCGTCCAAGACTTTTTGGAGATCTAGAGAAATAGATGATTTCGATGTTTGAACAACTAGTGAGTATAATTGTGCAACTACTCCCCATTGTTCTTTATTTAGAAGCTTTTTCATGTCATTAGAACTAAATATCTTTCATAGTTTCCCTATGATACCCCTTAATTCAACATCCTTTCCTTCCCAAAAAAAATTCAAGAAATGTTCTTGAAAATTAAAATCTATTGTACCTAAAGATTGTAACCATTGGACTCCTAGTACAACACCAGCACCACGCATTGGAATAGAGAGAATTGGACTATTCAACACATATTCTCCCATGGATAGCTTGACATTATGGCACTTTCTAGAGCAATTTATGGTTCCTCCATTTGCAACCATCACTTGACACTCAAGTGCTGGATATAGGAAGCAATTCAATTCCCTGGTTATCTTACAATGAATAAAATTATGGGTACTGCCTGAATCAATCAACACTATTACCTTTTTCTTCTTCATATGTCCTTCTATCTTGATAGTTTGAGGAGTGGTAATTCTAGCCAATGCAATACAAGATATGGTCGGATTCCTTTCTTCTTTCTCTAGGGTTTGTTCCTGGTGTGTATCCTCTTCTTTTGATGTTTCTTGTTCCTTTTCTTCCTCCTCTTCACAATCTATGTAAACTAATTTCTTCTCAGCACACTTATGACCTTTAGTGTATTTTCCATCACAACTATAGCAAATCCCTTTTTCCCTTTTTTCTTCCAATTGTTGTGGTGTCAACCTTGTAGCTTTTGGAAGGCTAAGAGAATAAAAACTTCCATCTTTATAGTTGTGAATGGTAGGCTTCCTTGTTGCCATAATTTTTCTTTCAATTTTTCTTGCCAACCTGAATGCCTTCTCCAATAAATCAAGTTTCCAAAGGTGAACCTCATGTTGAATGTTATCCTTTAAACCCCATGAATACATCGATTATATGCTCCTATGGAATATCATTTACCTTTATATTCAATTTTTGGAAGTCCTCAATGTGCTCCGCAATTGAACCCTTTTGTTTTGAGATTTATCAATTGGCTAAAGAAGGTGTTGCTCTTTGTATCCTCATGATGTGGTATCATTTCCTCTGTAGAAATTGGCCAAGTGACAAGTGGTTTACAAGAACAAATCCATCGATGCCATACAAAATGATTGGGTTCTAAATATAAAGTTGCAATGTGTACATTTTGTGTGTGTTTCACATTATGGAGATCAAAATATTTCTCCATCTGTAGTATCCATGTTATCGGATCCTTTCCATCAAACTTCCTCGTATCGATCTTTAGAATATGGCAGGTCTTCAATCCAACGTTAGAGTCTATGAAATCATGATTAAAATTTCTTTTGTTCTCATCATGAGTTTCATCTAATACCTTTTCACCATTAGGAAGAATTTCTTGTAGCAACTTTGTGAAGCCTTCCATGTCTGCTTTTAAACCATTCTTCAGATATTCCATGTTGCCTTTCATTTTTTCTTCTATAACTCCATATTAGATTTCATGCCATTCTTCAACCCTTCCATGTCTGATTTTAAAAAATTCTTCAAACCATCCATCTTAGCTTCCATTTCATTTTTGGTTACTCTTTGTGAGAGTGAAATTTGTTGCACTTAATATCGCAATTTTGATATATCATGTTGCATTTCTTCCTCTTCTTCATGTGTTATAGAAGAGATTTCTGGTTGCATACTAGTTGTGTCCATTTTTTGTTTCAAGGAATTTTAAAATAAAACAATGATATCTATGCTTCACTATGCCCTTTGAATCACTTCAAACTGATTTTTCGAACAAAAGTTATGCAAAATTTAAAAAATACACACCTTTTTGTTTCTTTTTAGGAGCTATATATTGCAGTTGTTGTATCTCTGTAATTCAAAATATTCAAGATCTAAACTTTCATCCTATAGTATCCCTATGAGTCTTCTTTCCAACCCAATAAGTCAGACCAATATTGGATTATTCAAGAAATCATTATCCCCACTATCCCACGATGACCTGATTATAAATTGGTTCAGTAGAGAAAACTTGTACTGAGTGACACGTGTCACTTCTTTGACCTTCAGCCCTGAAAATGATACTCAAAATACTAAATTTCATCCTCTTTCTTTTAGTTATTACGAAATTCAAATCTGATGCTCAAAGAGAAAGTTATGATGATTTTATCTAGGTCACCTGTTTGAGATGGAATTATGGAACCTGGAAAAACCCTAACTTCCTCGGATCATATCTCTAAAAAATATAGCGAGACAATATCTAAAGTTCGCATATGAAGTTCACCAAGATTTTGACTCCACGTGGTTGCAATTTCAGCTAATGAATCTTCATAGAAAAAATTATAGAGAAAATTCTAGATGACCTGTTTGAAGTAGCAAAACCCTAGAATCCAAAGCTCTGATACCAAATGTTATGCAACCAACTCACAAATAGATAGATTAACGAATTAAAAATTATCCTCTTCGAGAGGAAAACCCCCATTAAATTACATAAATGAACAATTAATGGATAATTCAAATGACAAAAGCTCCTTTCTATAAATAGGAGTCTAAGGGGCCATAATATAATCAAAAGCCTACATAACAAGGCTAATGTAAGGGCACAAAAATAACATTAGTGGGCTTCTATGGGAACAATAATAACAATATGGGGACTACATGGGTACAAAAATAACAATAAGTGGGCTACACTACCAATAACAATAAGGGGATACACTAGTATTATAGGGACCTAACAACGAAGAGAAGCATTGAATCCTTTACATGTAGGTTAGTAAACAAGAAAGGGAAAAAATGGAGAGGGAAAACATGAAAAGAATTAACTCCTTATATGACAATTCACATATTAAAAATGAATCTAATATTTGCAATCTAGAACTATTTGATGCCA
Source organism: Pinus taeda (assembly GCA_000404065.3). Lineage (NCBI taxonomy): Eukaryota > Viridiplantae > Streptophyta > Pinopsida > Pinales > Pinaceae > Pinus > Pinus taeda. Next base: position 78,623 of record APFE030456793.1, on the reverse strand, counting down.
ATCTGTTTCATGCCTGTGAAAATCGGATTTATCTACTCCAAATACGTTGTTAATAGCCTTCTGAGAATTTCGGGCACAAGATGAATATTTCAAATAGCTCCTGAGCTTGGTTTGGAGATTTTAACTTATTTTTCGTGAAAAAACGGGCATACAACTGCCTAGATTTTGGTTACACACCCTAATGTGCTCGTCGAGCTACAGGGCATGGCATATCTCTTTAACTCTAATATTGATAACAAGCTTTTCCATATGATACACTAACTTGCATAACTGCATAGCACCCAAGTACTATCAAGCCTCTGAAATGAATAATATACCCATATTAATTTTTAATGTAACTTCTAATTCAATCGCATATCAATGTCATAAATCTTGCATTGATATTTTATCATAATATGGATTGCCATATGGATGCCATTGTATTTGTATTTAAAATTATTTGCAAGGTTGTATGATGACCATTAATTTTCACCCTAACGTGTACCATATGCCTCGTCCCACACACATATTGTGGGTGACTCTTCGACAGTTTTCATAGGAGGACATTGATGCTTATAAGCGTTCACCATCACACCCTTGGACTTGAACCATTAAAAAATCCATAAATGTTGAATAAAATGGGGACTCAAACTTCAGTACCATGTTACTTTCGACATTATCAATCATATGTGTCATTAGTGTTGGGGGGAATAGATGGACCCATTATAATTTTAGCCTTATGATGGAAGTGGTTCATGCCCTTAACCATATCAATATTTCACTTACATTTAATCAATTGCATCATTTGTCACTTTGGAAAAGGTTTGCCATAGTTACATTTCATTTAAAAAACGATGGCTTTTATAACTTCAAATAAAAGAAATGGGATGTTTACATATTCCACAATGTAAAGAGTCTTGCCTACAAATTCAACTTCATCATGGGAGAAATATTCTTTGTTTATTTCATGATTATGATTAGATTAATGTGTGCAATAAATTGTTGTAGACATTGATTTCATGAGTATATTAAATTAAAACGTTCCAGCTACATATGCATTGTAGACAAATCACACGTACGATAATGTAAAACTTCATATAACCATATGTTAATGCCAAAATGCAAATTGTGCAATGATGTCAATACTCCATATTTCTCTAGGGGACCCCACCTACTTTAATTAATAATTTTTGTTTCTTTTATGAGCATTATTTTTAATAATTTTTATTATGGGGTCGTGATGATGGCACGATGGTTTGCACAAATGTTTTGTATAAGTGGCTCAATAACAACCACATACTTTTCCTCTATAGCGGAATATGTTGGAATAGATTCTTTGTGTGATCTCTAAGAAATAGCTACTAAACCAATACTTGTGAGTTATCTTGAAGTAGACACTCCGTTCTCCTTATCCCCCTCAAAATATAAATTTGTATTTCCAACTACTTGAAATCCTCCACCTTAGAGTATTTGAGCCCAAAGTATTGAGTTCCCCTTCAAGTACCTTAGAACTTTCTTTGCAACACACTAATGTCCTACACATTTTTTTTGCATGAATCTAGAAAGAACCCTAATTACAAATAAAATATCTAGTTTAGTAGTACTAAGATGGATAAGACTCCTTAGCTATTTATATTTAATTTCATTGTAACATTAATTCCCTTCTTTTTGTTTTAGATTAATTTTTTCCCATTAAAGTAGAGAGGGGATTATAATTACCCATTCCAAATTTGTTCAACAATTATTTAGTGCAATTCTTTTGGGAGATGAATGCATGATTTGGATTCTTTTTTAATTCAATACTCAAGTAGTAGTAAATATGTCCCATGTTTCGATTCCCTTCTTCACTACTTCCTTTATGGATACAATATATGCTTCAGTGTTCCCTGTTATGAAAAAATCATTTACATACACCACCAGAGATACAATAGTTTTGCCAACTTTATTGACAAATAAAGTTGCATCATTAAGGTTTAAATTCTTGAAATTGATCTTCAAATATGTTCAGTTAACTTTGCATACCATGTGTAAGGTGTTTGGTTTCGGCAATACAAAGACTTGATACGCTTGCATACCTTATGTTCTTGATCTCTTACAACAAATCCTTCCAGTTGAGACATGTAAGCATTCTTTTTCATGTCTCCATTGAAGAAATCTATTTTTAAATCCATATGATGAATCATCCACCTATTCTATGGAACCAAATCCAACAACATATAAATGGCAAATCATTTATTTGTGGGGGGGAAGTGTCCTCATAGTCTATGCCTTATTTCTATGCATATATTTTCACCACAAGGCTCACCTTATGCTTGTCAAGTGAGTCACCTAATTTGTAATTGTTCCTATAATCTCACCTACAACCAATTAGTTTGGTTCCAAATTAAGGATCCACCAGTGTCCATGTCCCATTCTTAATGAAAACGTCATACTCCTCTTACATGACTTCTTTCTACTCATTATGAGAAACAACTTGTTCAAATGAAATTTGTTCAAAGTTAGTAGATAAATTCAATCCACAAGCATACAAAATGTCTATGTCATTTCCATCACCTGAATATAAATTATCTACATCACCTCCATATTGTTTAGTTGAACTTTTAGTTCCCAAATTTCCAACCTTATTAGGATGAATAGGTTCAAGTGTCTATATGAGCCACTTTGGACCTTTTTCATATGGTCCAAGTTGCTCAATTGATTGAGATGGTCATGCATTTCCATCAACATTCATCTTTAAATTTTTTGAATCGCATTGTCCAATTGAACTTCATATTATGATGAAATGGTTGGACTTTCTTCATGAGGGGGAGATGGCACTTCAAAAGGAGATTCTAGATACCGATCCAATATAGGGACCTCCCTTTCAAGATGTGTAATCTCATCATCAAACTCATGATATGTCTTTACATGGTTGACTCTATCTAGATGATCAAATTGTTGCTCAGTTTTCTTTTCATTCTTAGTGGATTCAAGAAAAACCATATCTCTTTAAAGAATAAACGTTTAATTTACCTCATTGCATAGATTATATGCCTTGGTGGTATTCAAATACCCCAAGAAGATGAAATTTTGACTTCTTGCACTAAGCATGTTTCCTTTCTCCTTAGGAATTAAGACGTATTAGTTGGAACCAAAACTATTGAGATGCCTCACCAAAGTAATGTGGTCATACCACATTTCATAAGGAATCATATTTCCAAGAGCATGAGATGGCCTATTGTTTCTCATAAATATTGCAAATATAATTGCATCAACCCAAAACATCAACTTCACATTCTTGAAAAATAACATTGAAAGTACTGTGTTCAAGACTGTCCTATCCATTCTTCTTGTTGCACCATTTCAATGAGAATTGTATGGAATAGTCAGTTTGATGCTTAATCCAATGTTATTGAAGATAGTGTTCAAATTCATTAGAAATATATTCCCCTACATTATCAATTTGAAGAGTGCTAACATGATATTGAGCTTCATTTTCAATTCATATATGATATTTTTTAAATGTTTCAACAAATAAACCCAACATAACTGAGTGGAGTCATGAATAAAAGACATGATATATTTATTACCAAAGGGAAACTAGAATAGGTTTAAGGACACATAAATCTAAATGTATCAACTCTAGTTTCTTATGTGATGTTGAAGCAAAATCATGAAAACATTGCTTGATGTGTTTACCAAGGATACACGTCTCACATTGCTTCAAGTTAATTGGAATGGTGGGAAAACAAGAAACATCACTTTTCTTCAACATAAGGATACTATCATAATTGATGTTCCCAAATATATCAGGCCATGAGAGAATAGATGACAATGTGCCTTCATCATCATGAGAAATATATGTAGGATTATGTGTATGTGCATATGTCCCTTTTAGCTTCAACAATTGTCATCCTCCCATCCTCTTATGAGGGCCATATTGTTGGAATACCTCCTTATTTCATCTTTTACATTGAAAATGTGAATTTAATGGCCTTGATGTCAAATGTGAACAAGGGACAACAAGTTCCTTCGCAAATGAGGAAGATAAAGAAGATTATGTAAAAGAAAATTTAGGAATCCAAACAAGTTGATCTTGATGGTGTTAATTCCTATAGGTTCGAGACTATATTCATCTACAAAGTTTAGAGTATCATTTACATTTTAATACAATCCTTCAAATGAGTCTCTCTAAAATGTATAATTTTATCCTAGGTTATAAAGTCTCTATGGAGGAAGATATGTGTTGGGAGCAGATTTGGTGGTACAAATGGGTTTGGAAATTGAAGTACCCCCTGAAAGAAAATTCTTTATGTGTATCACTATAAGTAAAATTCTTCCTATTTGGAAATTCATGTAAAGGAGAAGCTAGCAATATCTTGGAAAATATCCTTTATGTGAGGTATGTTATGAAGATATTTATCAAATACTCATTCATGATTCATGTGCTAGCTCTGTTTAGAAGGAATTTGAATATTAACCTATCTCAAAAATATTTTGGGGTTTCCCATCTCTTTCATGGACTCAACATAGTTATCCATATTGGTATTTTTTATGTCCTAAACTTCTAAGGTCATTTTGACGCCTTGAATAATGTTTTCTACTCAAGGGCCTATGGTTGTCATGGTTTTCCCAAGCCTACAAACAATTATACTTTTTGATTATATCTTCCCGACAATATACTATGCACCCTAAATGGAGATTGTATGTGAAAATTGTGCCTTCAGGAATTTGAGTACCAAATAACCATCTCCGTGTACACAATCCTATTGGCACTTCATCTCCTAGGGTTATGGTTTTTTCCTCTTAGGGTTAGTATGTTAAAATTCCATTTTTTGACCTATTGTAATGGTATAGTGTGACTGACCATAGCTAGAATCTCTCTCTTTGATGATAAAATACCACCATTTTGGCTAGTTTGTATTCCTCTATGTTTACATTCCTTTCCTATTTTCTTCATTAAATATAGTATGGGTCTCATTGTATTACTATGTCTCAGCAATATTTTGTGTGCATGTTTCCACTTATATTCCTACATCTTGTTTCATTCTCTATATAACTTATATCACTAGTATCATAGAAATATGATCATTATTGTTTCTCAGTGCATGTCCCTGACAAGTCAAGGAGAGTTAGATCTTAAGCTAATTTCATTTAGGTAAAACCACATTGGTCAACTAGGAAACCTACCATGATCGAAGAAAAGAGAGATGATGGAATAGGAGATGTTATCAAATTTTTGGTCAAGGATGCCATCGAGAAACAAAGGAATGAGATGATGGATAGTTTTTCCTAGATCCTTCGATGATTTCCAATGAAAACTAAGGCACTTTTAACAAGCAACCATTTTGGAGATGCAACACCCTTCAAGGTAAAAGTTAATTTGATATCCATTTATTTGAAGACAAGATATATGCATTTGCTATGGAGAATTGATTAGCTCTATTAGAGGGTTATTACCGTGTTCCAAAAATTTCAACATTGAAAAGATAACCTTCACTCTCCTTAAATCCCTTCCCCATGTAAAATATTGGTTGGAAGGTTACTAAGAGAGAAAATTTTGATATGATTTTATGGCATCCAGGACATAACCCACTTAGCCAACTTTGTGGATGCCCTCAAGGATCAATTCTACTTTTTTGGAAACTATGATGATAAATACATAAGATGAACAACTCTACATTAGGAGAGGGACTCAATCGTATTATAGGACATGATATCTTCCATATCTTGTGATCAAATCTAGGTATTCCATTCAATTTGGATACTTAATAATCAAATAAGAACAGAAAGTGTATGGAAAAACATCCCACAAGTCACATTAGTACATACAGGAATTGTACATAAGGAAACAATCTAATCTTTGTAGAGTAATTTATAACAAACAGATAGTTTGTTTAATTGACCAAGTAATGAACATAATTTTTCTAGGGATTTCAAGGAGGTTAAGTAGTACACCAATATCTTCCATACCTTGTGCTCAAATTTAGGTATTAGAGATTATGAGTGGGTCGTATTTTTAAAGACATTACAGTGGCCTACATAGGTACATCCAAAAAAATGGATTTCTTAGACATATCCTCACTTAGAATCACTTTTCAATATGTTGTCAAATTTGAACACAAAGTTCTATAGAGGAATAAGCAAGAGTATGAGTTTGAAAATCCAATGAAAAAAACATGGTAAAGGGGGGCGTAACTCATAGAATAAAGGATAAAGAAAGGAGATCCAACCTCAATACTACTATTTCAATCCATGGGCAAAGAAGGGTAACGGGAAGCTGAAGAAGGACACAAGCCAGTGGCATAAGTTCCACAAAATCCCTTGGCACAATAGTAATGAATGTTGTTTCAAACAGTCATTGCTAAGCAAGCTTAAAGAGAAATAATTAGAGTTTTTCTGAAACTATGATTTTATGTAGGATAAGGGAAAGAAAACCAATTACATATAACTTAGTGCTACCATTAATCCTACAAATATCCAACTAGAATCAAAGAAATTTGAGGAAAGGGAGCACCTCTTCCATTCATAGATGTGGATGAATGTGACTCCACTACATTTTATTGTTGACAATGATATGCATAAGAATATGATCTTAGTCAAGATTATCAAAATATAAAACATGTTGATAATGTGATGCCCCCAACCACAAACTATTAGTTTGTTCATCCAAGGATGAGATATCATTGTTAGCCAACAAAGGAACCTACCATACAACATCAAGCAATTCAAAGATGAGGTACCATGTGATGTTTCCCACTTTGAGTTTATGATTTTCTTTTGAGACAAACCTATACATGGAGAAGTCATGTTGTTTATGATTCCATGCCATGTGGTTTCATTGCTACTTTGAGAAGCTAACTCTATAGGGTACTATAGGTTGTTCTACCTACAACAATTTCCTTGGTCTCATGAAAGTAGTTTTGAAAGGAAATCTCTCAAACTATAAATTTTGTCCTTTTCATGGTTTGGTCAAAAGGTGAATGGAAGGTCATCATGACTTCCATGATCTTAGTAAACTTCTCTCTACATAGAAAAAACATATGGACAAGATTGTAGACGAATATAGAGTTATATTTTCCTCACCTATAGAGTTTCCTCTAAATCACCACGTCAATCATTCAATTGATTTGATACTTAGTGCTTTTTCACCTTATCATATAAAAGGCATTGGTACATCATCTAGCCTTGAAAGGCCCTTTAATGTGGAGATGGTTCATTTTTTAGGGTTTTTGCTCCTTATAATTTGTATTTGTGGCATGTATGGCCCATGCTTTATGTATATTAGATTAATGAATTGTTGAAGATGGTCATTTGTCCCTCCATAGGCTACATTAGGATTTTTAGCCTAGAAAAATAGTATTTGACTAAGGAAGTTGAGCACCTTATTTATAAATAGAGGTGCACTTCCTCTCATTTTATCATGATTGGATTGGGGGATAAATCCATTAGCAAGTTTGAAATCTCTAAAAATTCCCTTGTTTCTTAATTTTGGCTATGAATGGATGAGTCGAGAAACTTCTTGAGGAGTTTATGTTGATATTGGTAGTTCTCTCTTCTTGATGGATATTGTAATATCTTTATGAGAAAGTCATTATTGATGTTCTAGACTTAATTTCATGGATGATTATTGGTGAATTTTGATGCATGCATTATAAATTGAGTAAGTTATATTTCTTCACCTTGTTCAACTTCATGATAAGGGAAATTAAGTATTCAACTTTTTTTTTTTGGTATTTTATCTCATTATCTTCATTGGGCAAGATTTTCATCAAGTTATTTTGTGGTGATCTAAGTAAAACTCCCTCCCTTATTTATCCTTGAAAATTGTAAGGTGCCCAACCTATGCCTCTAACATACACGAGTTAGTTTTCCCTAGTACTTGAAACCAAATCTACTCCAAGGCCTCTTTGTACCTCTCATCAAGCTCTTTTGAGATGACCTAAGTTAAGCTCACTCCCTTAATATCCCAATTTTGAAGATTGAAGTATGCCTAATTCAAACCTTTAGGACATACGAGTTAGTGTGCTCTAGCCTTTGAATATAAATTCACTCCACTTATCTCCAATTATGTTGGATTTTGACCCCATATGCCCCAAAAGAGTATATTTGCAATCTAAGGTGCTAATATTCTATCTTTTATCACTATTTTCCTTGTAAATCATTTAAATTGTTTTGTTGGGTTTTTACTATCCTACTGATTTCTTGGTTCTGTGTGTACAAGGACCTTTCCCTTTGAACTCAAAACTAGAAATTACCCAAACAAATATAGCTATCTTATCCACCTTAAACCCGAATGGTTCAATCCTTTGAGTAGTGGTATTTGAAATAGAAGCGTTAGGGAAATATTGACTTGCCTTGCCTTGCCCATTAGATCCTTAAGATTTAATAGAGAAAATCCCCCTTAAGTTGTAAGAGACATAAACATAAGGGATAAGAGGGTTGGTGAGGTGATAGTTGTTCCCATTTTGATTACACATGATCCTATACTTGAGATGTTAGGATTTATCTTGAGAAATACAATAGTTCTTGTAACATGCCCAATATATAGATGCTTTCTTATAGAGAATGAGGAAATAAAATGCCAAATTCATGAGCTCACCCCAAAAGGGCCACATTCAACCAAAATCCTCACCCTATGAGATACCAATTATATTGGTGCAATGGAAAAATGGAACATGGAAACTTTGGATTTGTTATATAGCCCTGAATAAAATCATTGTCAAGAACTAATACATGATCCCTTAGATTGACAATCTCCTTAATCAACTCAAGGGTGGAAGGTTCTTTATTAAGACTAATTTGAAGTTAGGCTACCACCAACTTATGATTGAATAAATCGATGTGTGGAAGAAATCCTTCTAGTCTAAAGAGGCCTTTTGTCTTGAATAATACTCCAACAACATTCATGAGGATGATGGATGATATCTTGTGATTGTTCATGAACTCTTTTGTGGTTGTATATTTGGATGACATCCTCATACTCAATAGAACTTGGGTATAACATTGCAACACATTCAATAGATCCTAAGCACCTTGCAATAACATAATTTATATTCCAATATGGATAAATGCTTGATTAGAAAGTAGAGAATTCAATATAAGGGATACATCATGGATGAACATGGGGTGCATGTCAACCCAAAAAAGATCCAAGTCATCCACGATTGGCCAACCCTAACAACTTTGATAGGAATTTAAAACTTCTTGGGCCTTGCCAACTTCTACCATTGATTCATGGTGTGATTCTCCCATATCACTTTAGCCTTAATTCAAGTGACCAAGAGTGGAAATAGACCCAAGTTTTCTTGGTTTGAGTTGAAATAGAAAGCTTTCAAGGACCTGAAACATCACCTCCACTCCACACCAATCCTTACTCTACTAGACCTACAATATCCATTTGAGATTTGAGGCAGATGAATTTGATTGTGCTGTTAGGTGTAGTCCTTGATTAGCATGGACATATGATGGCCTATCACAATAAAACAACAACAAATGTTGTTCACAAATATCGCATGTTGGCTTAAGGGGGGGTGACCCAAGTTCAAAGTTATTCATACCAACCAACAAAACCCTAATTGTTGGCCCTTTCAGCAACAACCTGCATAGCGCAGGCTGTAGTCTCACCCGAAGAAGTATTAGGGGATGATGGAACCAGGTTTCTACATCCAGAGATTGTGTGATGTGTATTCTAAAGCCCTTGCAGCGTCGATCTGCTTTCACACAGATCTATACCTTCCTATGGTCCACTAATGCAACTCTATCAAATGCCTCCTAGACCTTCACGAAGGTCTACGATCAGGCTTACCAGACCCAAAAGAAGCAGACTCACAACTTTCGTGCAGTAAATAACAACCCTAGATCTGCCTTCACGCAGATCTACCCGTTCTGACTAGCTAGATTACCAAATCTACCTAATGTCTACACGAAAATAGTTCATTAATCACTTCATGCATAGATAGTAAAGATTCAACTTATTTGCATAGAAAACACACTTTATTTCATAGAAAACAGATCATTAAGAAATAATGCATAAACTTAAACAGAGATAGGAACAAGGCACAGATGCAATAGATTTGGTCCAAAATCAGTGTTTATTAGATTCAACATTCAAATTATAGACTCTTCCACCCTACGCACCCAGCTGCAAGGGCCCACGCACCCAGCTGCAAGGGCCCACACACTCAGTTGCGGAATTTCCAAGGTCTCCGTGCACTCAGCTGCAGGAGCCTTCCCCTTTCACCTAAGTACAGGGAACAGAGCTTTCGTGCCTTAGCACTTTTCCCTTACACTTTTTCTTCACCAAAAGCTCATCTTCTATACTTGCTATGAGTCAAATATTTATAGCTCTTCTAATACAATACAATGGCCCACGGCCTATGGGTGAGTCTCAAAACCATCCTATCACTTACCCATACAAGGGGCTAAAGCCCCTTTGACTCCTACTTAGTTGCACGATCCACTTCCACATTTCGTGGATACTTTAGATTCTTTACAAAATTATACTCAAAAATTTATTAAACTAGCCAAAAATTGACCCTAGGGACCCTATCCAAATAGGCCCCCAACACAAATATGGTGACTTTCCCTCGAGTCACTCACCTGGCTTCTCAACTTTGTGGCATAGCTCATTGAACTATTGCTTCAATGTGTTTCTGCGCAGTTGTCGTCTGCGCAACAGAGCTTTCACCACCTTGACTGGTACCTGCACCAACATCTGTGGGTTATCGCCATTCTGCTGGCCAACTCCCCACAATTTCCTGCACATCTATCTCTAAGACTAGGTAATGCAGCTTGTGCCAAATCTGCTTCGGGTCTCGCCTTGCCCAGATAGAGACATTATGGAATTCAGCCTTAAACTCCATGAAAGCCCTCAACTGCTCGAACAAGGTGGGAGACAACTTTGGCCGCTGACTGATTACTGTGTGGAGGTCTATTTCAACCAATATCCAGCAAATCTTGGATTCCTTGATCCTCTCTGAATCCTTTATCGCCCACAGCGAAGTGAACTTCGCTACCTCTAATGAATCTTCTTCCTGTGGAGGAAACTATCCTCTAGCAGAAGCCATGCTACTAGTAAAATTAGCAACATGATCCAAGCATAGTGAAAGTCCTTACCCTTCTCTTATGCTTCATGACAGTTCGTGAGGAATTATTTACATAAATATTGTGCCTAGTTCTATTATACTCCCTTCGCGCATTGGGCAACCAATGACACTACTGGCATCGGAACTTCATTTGCACGACATTTCCTCATAATCTTCCCTGCTAGAATTTAGGTAGCAAAGAGCATTACCTAGTCTTGAATTGAGCAGATAGAATATCTGCGCGACTTTTTGATCAGCCCAAACTCTCCCTTCATCTTATCCTCCAACTCCTTTTCTCCGCTCTTTACTCCAAACTCCTTGGCAGGGTCCGCCCCTTTATAGGGTAGCTTCATAATCCTATGGATGAGCATATTGGTTATAGGGGTGGGTTCACTGAAACATAAGCACCCATCATGAACCAGGGCGAGCAGCTAGCGTGCACACACAGTGTTGATAATCGATCGATGGAAGTGTGGTATGCAAAGCATGTGCAGTAAACCGGCTTGCTCGACACATCTGATCCATTTCATGGGTTCCAACTGTGTAAACCCAATTTCTTCCTAGTAGATCTTTGTCATGTACTAATTAGTAGCTAAGTGAGGAAATTTCTTGTGGTCAGCGAGATCCCAATCCTCCATCTTCAACACTGGGATGCACGCTAATACCGTGCCTTAAAAAATGACCTATTCTAGTAACAGTTGCGTAGAGACCATAGATTTACCTGAATATTTGGTTACTTTCATTTTCCCTTTTTGTGAAGGGATATACTCTAGGAGCTTAGGGATAGGCTCGCCCTCCTTAGCCTCTAATTCCTCCACACCATCATAGAGTTCTTCTGCCTCCAACTCCACTATTTTCTCCTGTTGCTTTGCCTTATCCTTCTTCTCCTTCTGTCAAACCTTCGGGTTCTTCCTTGGTGAGTGCCTCACTGGTACAGGTTTCTTCTGATTCGCCTTAGCAGATGATTGCTTTGGCCTAGGTGACCTTGGAGTTGTAGGTACGGAGTACATAGCTTCCATTCTCGCTATTTCAGGGGCCGCCGCATCGGAGACAACAGCTTCAGAACTAACAACCTCTATGGGATTTGTTGTAGTCATTTGTTTGAGAATAAGTTCACGGGTTGTTGCAAATACGTTTGCGAATGACGAATGGGAAAAGAGATCTTCCCAGTGTGTACACTTCATAAACTTACAACAATAGAGCTCACAGACAATTCTCAGAATGCAAAGTGTTTCTCTACAGGCTGACATGCCATATTTATAGGGGTTTTCAAATTCAAATCTGACTGTTCCCTCCAGTTTCTAATCATAAATGCATCTTCAGCGGCAGATCTCCATGGATTTTTTCTATAAATGGTGCCTACCCACTCCTCTTAATTGGAATTTTTCTATCCAATCATGAACAATGACTTCAACGGCTACTCTTGGACTTGACTGTATGACACAATCCTTCATGGTGCAGCCCTCCTGGCTCATCTCTTCTTAGCGCACTCCTTGCTTCCGTTGCACAACCTCCTTACTATATTTTTCTCCTCTTCGAACAACGTAGATTATAGTCCTATGCTCCCTTACAACTGCCTGGAGCGCTAAGACTGTTCTGCTACCATGTAGTCATTACACAGGGGCATGATCCCCTATATACAACTTCAACCTACTTCCATTCACTCTTCTAGGGAATAGTTCACCATTCAGCTTTATGAGTTGAACTGCGCCACCATTTGTGATTTCCTTAATAACATATGGCCCTAACCAGTGCATTTGAAATTTCCCTGGAAATTTTGTGAACTTGCTATCATATAGCAGCACTAAATCATCCACCTTGAAAGTGCACAACTTAATATGCCTATCATGCCATGCTTTCTTGTGTTCCTTTTTCACTTGCTGGTGAAATCCAACATGAAAGCGGTCCTCTTCCAACTCCATCAGTTATACGAACTAGTCCTCCAAGGTCTCGCAATCCACCATCTCTGCAAAGTTGCAATACGTAGACTTGGCACAATATATTCCATAGGAATCACTGCTTCAATCCCATAGACCAACCTAAATGGCGTTTGGCCTGTCAAATTCTTGCACATTGTCCTATATTCCCATAGTATTATTGGTACATGCATATCCCAGTCATTCCTCTGCGTGTTGCAGACCTTTTTCAACGCATTCTCCAAGATTTTGTTAAATGCTTCCACTGTTCCATTCGCCTACACGTGATATGGCGTACTCTTTTGACGATACACCTGAAATTATTCAAGCATTGCGCTGATCATTTCATTCAAGAAATGTGTACCCCTATCACTCATTAAAACCTTAGGGCATCCAAACCGTCTTAAGACATATTCAAACAAAATCTTCGCAACGGTGGCAGCTATACAATCCTTCACTGGTTGCGCTTCCACCCATCTGATTAAATACTTTGTTGCAGTAATAATATACCACGCACCAATATTCTTTCCTGGTGGTTGTATTGGGCCTATGAAATCAATAGCCCACTTATCAAATATCTGCAATGAAACCTGAGGATTTAAAGGTAATTCATCTCTTTGCAAAGGCTTTCCTGTCCTTTGGAAAGCATCACATGCCTTGCAGTACACCTTAGAATCCTTATGTAATGTCGGTCACCATAAATGAGCGCGCAAAATCTTTTGCACAGTCACATTTCTTGTGTAGTGTCCTCCTGTTGCTCCTCCATGTGCTTCGGCGAGGATACTAGCGCGTTCAAACTCTAGAACATACCTTCGTAGTATTTCATTTGTTTCCGTCTTATACAAGTGACTTGAAATCATTGAAAAATCTACAGAGTGTACTACTAATTCCTTTCGCTGAGTGGAATATCCTTTCGATGTTGTACGCTTGGTTAAAAGTTGAATGATGTCAGCAAAATGGTCATCCACAATGCGTACTGCAAAAATTTGTGCGTCTGATAGTCCTTCCTCCAAACTATTTGGTTCTTTGCCCATTTCAATCCTTGATAGATGGTCTGGTCCTTCATTCAACCTTCCATGCTTCACAATCACTTCAAATTCATATTCTTGAAACAACAATAACCATCATCAAATTACCCCCCCCCGCCCAACACAAGCTAATTGACAAGGTACTTTAGTGCAGAGTGATCTATATACATTTTAAAATGTCGCCCAACAAATACTGTCGAAACTTTTGCAACGCATAGACCGTCACTAGCCCTTTGTGCTCTGTAGTGGAATAATTCTTCTCAGCCTTTGATAACTTTTTGCTTGCGAAGGCTATCAGATTATCAATTCCTCCTTCTCCTACCTGTGTCAATACCACACCGAGTGCAATGTAAGAGGCATCTATGTGCACATGGAATTCTTTCTTCCAGTCTAGAAACACCAAAATAGGCATTGTTAGAAGTCCGGTTAACCGTTACCCTGTCAATTTAGCTGTTGGAATGGCCTGTTGTCCCTATTTATTGCATCGCTCAGATTGGATCTTCAGCTTGTCTTGTCCTGACGATGAACCACACTGGTTGGTTCGAAACACGTAGACAAATGATTTTTTATGTGATTTTGCCGGAATTTCTCTCTAAACAAGATTATGGATCACAGAAGTCTAAATTCCTTAATTCTTCATCCCAACAAAACATCGCATCTTTCTTCAACAATTTTTCCATCAGCGCGGTTATCTGAGCATACGCCTTGATAAACTTTCTGTAATACCCAGTGTGCCCCAAGGTCATGTGCAACTATTTTACATTCTGGGGAGCTTCCAAATTCAGTCATAGTGATCTTCGTAGGGTCCACCATCAATACCTACTTACATACTGCATGGCCGAGCAGAATTACAAAGGGCACACATAATATGCACTTCTTCAAATTTAGTCTGATCTGATACCTTCGACATGTATCCAACATAAGGCGCAAACTTGCAACATGGTGCTTTACCAACCCAAACATAGTCCAATCGTCAAAATAAACCTCCAAAAATTTATGGATAAATTCTTTGAATGTCGCGATGATAACCCGGGAGAAGATCGCAGGCACGTTCTTTAATCCAAATGACATTACTGTATACTGAAAGAAATCCCACTTCGTCACGAAGGTTGTCTTACTTTGATCTTCCAATGCGATCTTTATTTTGTGATATCCCGAGAACCCATCAGTAAATGAATAAGCATCCTATCTGCTAACATTCTCTAATACTTCATTTATAAATGGTGTTGGAAACGGATGATGTACGCATGCATCATTCAACTTTATTAGATCTACGCATATCCTGATTTTTCCTTTCTGTTTCTTCTCTTGGACCACCATTGGGCTTACCCAAACGGATTCCTCTATGGGTTCTATTAGCCCCTGAGGTAGAGGGTTGCTATTTTGAGCAAAAATGTCCCTTGTTTTAGCTCCAACGACCACATCTCTTCTTGCTCCACTTTAGCCATAAGCCATGTTAGCCTTGATGTGATGATCCAAACAAATCCAAAATGGATCCAAGACATTTATAAGTCTTTAAAAAATCATTTAAAAGATCAAAATAATCACAAGAGAAAACCCTCCAAAAGGTGGAAAAACACTATCAAGAGGCCAAAAATAGGTAAAAACAGTGAAAAATAGAGCAACGAAGGCTTAAACAATGAATGCACAACAGCCGTCAAATTTGGTCGATCAACGGTCTAGATTTGATCGAAAAATTGCAATCGGCCAACACAGTAGAGCGATTACCAAACGGCCCAAGGTTATCGTGATATGCGATTGCGATTATTCGCATCGGCAATTAATCGCATCGCGATATCACATTGGAGCTTCACAAACAAGAAGGATATATATATATATATATATATATATATATATATATATATATATATATATATATATATATATATATATATATATATATATATATATATATATATATATAATATATTATATATATATATATATATATATATATATATATATATATATATATATATATATATGCGATTGCGATTAATCGCATCGCGATATCGCATTAGAGCTACACAGAGGAGTGGGGTATACCCAT
Source organism: Pinus taeda (assembly GCA_000404065.3). Classification (NCBI taxonomy): domain Eukaryota; kingdom Viridiplantae; phylum Streptophyta; class Pinopsida; order Pinales; family Pinaceae; genus Pinus; species Pinus taeda. The sequence goes on along the minus strand of APFE030456793.1, from coordinate 62,584 downwards.
ACAAGTATGTAATGCGATAAGACCCAGACCCGAAAGGGCTCTTGAAGGGAAATATATAATATTTGAAGTTCGGAGGGAGCCAATCTTCACATTATTTTCACAATTTTTAATGTATTTTTAAAAATACGAAGGAGCAAGGCTGAAGCGACTTACGACAGCGATGAGGACAGACCCGATAGAGGAATAGACCATATTTAAGGACTTTTGAAGTCTGAAATGAGCAGAGCTTGGCGGAATTTCACAGTGTTGCAGCGTTTCTCTGTGTAAAACAGAAAACAGTCATTTTTTGTATTCGAAAGGATCTCAAAGGCCTAAAGACCCATTCCATTACAGAACAGAGGCCGGGAGACAAATGGCTGGAAGGGGAAAAAAGTCATAGCACGATGCAGCCCACAACAGAAGCGATCATGGAGCATCGCTGGCATGAGCGAGCCACCTGACAGCAAGGTAAAATTACAAGAATGTGGTTACTCTACTGTTGGAAAAAAGAAACCTTTGAGCTCATGCGTGTCTAGTCATGACATCAAGTCATTAAAAAGATAGAGAGTATAGATTAAGACCTCTCGAGCCTCAGAGGGTTCGAAAGAATTGTAAAAGGCCTATAAAAGGTTGAAATTTCAGAGGATCAAGGGTTCAACTTTTGGAGACTATGGAGACTCTGATCCTCTCAGCGTCTCATCTTCATTCCAGCAATATAAGCTTATTTTGTTGTTACATGTTCAATTCCCCTTTTCTCCTCTACTCTAAGCTTGCACTTGAATAGGTTATTCATTTTTCTTTTGTGTCTAATGCCAAATAACTATCATCTTATCTCTGTGTTGATAAATTAGATTTGCAAACTTCATTTACTTTCTGTAGCTAGCCATTCATATGTGTTTATGTATGTGTCTGCTGGTACAGTCAATATTCTCCATATATCCATTGAATCTATAAACTATTGAGCATTAGTGGTCTAAAGCCATGTAAAGCTGAGGGTGTTCATGCATGTTTTGAGTGAAATAGAGTTGAAACGGTCATCTGACTTGATCCAAAGCCCAATCCATTCCAACAATTCAGAGAACGATATTGAAGATTTATATGTTTCCAGGGATCTCTGAGCTACAACCTAGGAGAGCTTCCTAGAGTGCTAACATAATTGGCGTCTTTGCCAAGGAGAGGAGACTGAATCTTAGCTTCCCTGGGAGATGACACAAATCCAGCTTTGATGATAGACAAAGTCTGGGCACTTTTTCGGTTGTAATCATCTATCTGGCGACTCTACTGGAGGATGAACCTCTTGGCGACTCCACTTCATAGTTCTGGCTCAGTTTGTGAGGCATACTTAGAGAAATCGTCAGAAGCCACAAGTTGACCCAGTATCTGACCTGAAAAAATCATCAAAGAAAGAAAGGCATTGTAGAAAGGAGCATTAGGTTCAGGTGGCTCTAAACAATATCCTATATCTTTTTAAGAAAATCCTATAATAGAACAAATACATGTTGAGAGTATAGCATCTAATACTAGCAGTGAAGAAAAAATCTCAGAGACTCATAGAGCTCCTTATTCTTTGGGTTCTCCTTTTGTTGCAAGCCCAAAGTAAACCTCTCCTCCTATCCATCATACTCCTTTAGTCCTATCAGTCACTCCTCAACCCCCTATCATTCATATTTCTAGTACCCTTATAGCCACCACAGCTATGGCAAGACCATAATCACCTACCAAAATGGAAAGGATGATAGCTACTAGGTATGGACCTCTAGTACTTCCCACTCCTTTGAATGCGATTCCTACTGGAGAATATCAAAAGTATAGGCCTAAGTTCACTGGGACTGAAGGTGTTACAGCTGAGGAACATCTTGAATCATTCTATAGCTATGCTGATAACTTGGACATTAGTGAAGATGATGTATGGATGAGAGTCTTTGTCCAAAGTCTAGATGGAGAGGCTAGAAAATGGTTCAGAGAACTGACCCCAAGGTCTATAGCAGATGTTGAGGCTTTAGATGATGCATTCCTAAAGCATTGGGGGGGATAAGAAGGATCTAATCTACTACCACACAGAGTTTGGGAACTTAAAGAGGGAAAATGGTGAGTTGTTGTCTGATTTTAATAAGAGGTTTAACCGCATGTACAACAAGATACCAGCTGAAGTAAAACCCACCACTACCTCTACTAAACTCACCTATGCCAGTGCCTTTGATTTTGACTTTTGTCTTCTATTGAGGGAGAGATGATGTGCTACCTTGGCTGATATGCAGGATGCAGCCTTGGAAGTAGAATCAAACATCATGGCTGTAGAGAAGCTCAAGGGGAATGTTGATAGAAGGAGACATAGGGGCGAATCTTCATCATCTTCAAATCCCAAGATAGATAAAATGACCAAGATGATAGATTCATTAGCCTCTGAAACCTCCAAATTAAAGGTTGAGAAGCACCCTGGGAAAGGAAGAGTTCCTAATACCTTTGCTCCTAGAAATCCAAATCCATATAGAAGAGCTAATGAGCAGTTGCAGATTTTGCAAAGAAGAAAAGATGCCAATGAAGACCAAAGGGTGAAGACCCCTTTCTAGAATGTAGTCATGGAAGAATATCAGTTTGAAGAAGATGATGAGATCCATTGTCTGGAAGACAAAGGCATTGCCTCCTTTTTGACCTCAACTGCCTATGAAAAGTCATTATTCAACAACCAAATCAACCAAGAATGGGATGGTGAAGCTGTTCTGCAAACTATTGATCAACATAGATATGATCTAAGGTCGAAGATAAATAATGCCAAGGAGACTCCTATTCAAAGAGTTGTTGTCCCTACAATACAACAAGCTAAAAAGCAGAAATGACTGGCATTTGATCCCATCATCCTCAAAACTTTAGCTCACGAGGTAAGAGGCCTTGACAAGTCTCCTTCTCCTTTCAGTTTTGAATAAAAAATTCAGAAGCTAAGCATACCTATACCTCTGATTGAACTAGTGAAGAATGAGTCCTTCAAGAGATCTTTCCTCGAGGCCCTTGAGCCTAAAGCCATCCAAGCCTCCACTGACTATGTAAATCTACAAGACGATAAACCAAATTTTGTTCTCAGCCCAATGATTGAAAACTGTGATGACGGCTCCCCATCATTCTATGTCTCTTTGACTATTCATGACAAAATCCTCCACAACTTCCTTCTGGACACAAGAGCCAACCATAATCTAATGCCCAAGGCTGTCATGGATGAGTTGGGTCTTGACATTACCAAGCCTTATCATGACCAATTTTCTTTTGACTCCAGAAAAGTGAAATGTTTGGGATTAATCAAAGACCTAGCCATCACCCTGTCTCAACTACCTATGAAGAGCATGATGATAGATATTGTGGTAGCAGATGTACCCCCCAAGTTTGGCATGTTTCTCTCCAAAGGTTGGATCAAGAGATTAGGCAGAACATTGCAAAATGATCTGTCCTATGTTGTTGTCCCAGTTTTTGGAGGTGAGAGTAGAAGATTATACAAAGAAGCTCAGTTGGCTTATATCATCAATGATGAAAGGAATCCCACTAATCATCCCATCTATGTTGTCGGCACTGATTTTGGAGCTTGTATTCTTCAGATTGAAGAATCCCAGTTGGCCTCCATGCAGCTTAAGAAACCGTTTTGCCAAATCATAGAGGAAGAAGGGAAACAAATTTGGGACATGTTCTTTGATGGAGCTTGCTCTAAGGAAGCTGCAGGGGCAGGTGTAGTCCTTGTGTCCCCCACACAGGAATGCATTCATTTATCTTACAAATTATCTTTTCAGGTCATAAATAACATAGCAGAGTACGAAGCCTTGATATTGGGCTTAAACGCTGCTAAAGAAATGGGCATCAAAGGCCTAAAGGTGTTTGGAGATGCAAACCTTATCATTCAGCAGGTCAATAAAACTTTTCAAGCAAAGCATCCAAGGCTGAAAGCATACAGAGATGAGGTATGGAAACTCAAGGATTATTTTAATAGTTTTAGTGTTTATTACATCCCTAGAATGAAGAACTAGCTTGTTGATTCCCTCGTTGTGTCTACTAGCACGTTTATTCCTCCTTTGCCTCCTAAATTGACTTATGAAGTTCAAGTGAAATATAGACCATCTCTGCCTGACAATGTCAAATACTGGAAAGTTTTTGAAGTTGATGATGAAATTAATAGGTTTTTACAAGTCATTGATGAATTTTCTGAAATGCACATTGACCAAGAAAACAAAACCAATGAAGAATGCAACCAGTCCAAGCTAAAGGACAAGATTGGCCGGGAAAGCATTGTCCAGCTGCCTAGTAACTATATACCCAAAGGATTGGTGCCCCTAGAGAAGCTATTTGATCATAATGATATACCCTATAAGCCTACCAAAAAAGAAAACGACTATGTTGTTCATAGACATAATGTAGGGAGTCCAGCCCATCCAAAGTACATAAACCTGTCCACTCACTTTTCTTCTACCCAAAGTTCTGAGTATTGCACCCCGATGAAACAATTTGCTGATATTTTTGCTTGGGAATATAGTGATCTTAAGACCTATGACACCAACATCATTCAGCATAAGATTTCGCTAGAGAAGAACACCATCCCTTTTAAGCAGAAACTAAGACCTATCAGCCCTCTCTTATTGCCTTTAATTGAAAAGGAAATCAAGAAGCTGCTAGATGCCAAGATCATAGTTCCCCTAAGGTATTCAAAGCGAATAGCTAACCTTGTGGTATTAATAAAGAAGAATGGAGAAATCATGCTTTGTGTTGACTTCAAGAATCTGAACAAATGATCTAAAAAAGACAACTACCCCCTGCCTAAGATGGAACACTTTCTACAAAAAGTTTCAGGGGCTAGAGTCATGTCTTTCTTAGATGGATTTTCAAGTTACAATCAGATTGTTGTACACCCAAAAGATTAGGAAAATACTGCCTTCACTACTCCTTGGGGCACTTTCATGTACTCTAAAATGCCTTTTGGACTAATGAACGTTGTGGCTACTTTTCAGAGGGCCATGGACATAGCCTTTGTGGGAGAGAAGGACAAGTTTGTCCTTATTTACCTTGATGAAATAGCAGCCTTTTCCAGCATTCACAAGGACCATTTGCAACATTTGAAGAAGGTGTTTCTAAAGTGTAGACGTTTTGGAATTTCTATAAACCCAAAGAAGTCACAGTTTTCTCTAGAAGAAGGAAAACTGCTGGGACATCTTGTTTCCACTCAAGGTGTGATGATCGATCTAGCAAGAGTTCAAGCAATTCAAACATTGTCTATCCCAAGGTCAGAAAGGGACATTCAATCTTTCCTGGGTAAGATTAACTTTGTCAGGAGGTTTATTCCAAACTTCACATAGATAGTGAAGCACATCACTTCCATGTTGAAGAAAGGATCAGAAATAAAATGGATAGATGGTGCAAGAAGCTCTTTTGAAGCCATCAAACAAGCTATCATGGAAGCTCCCACTCCAATCAGCCCAGATTATAACAGGTAGTTTTATATCTTCTCTTTTGCCTCTTATGATACACTTGCAGCAGTTCTATTGCAGAAAAATGATGAAGACGTAGAAAACCCTATGGCCTTTTTCAGAAAAACTCTGAGGGACGCTAAACTAAGGTATGACCTTATTGAAAAACAAGCTTATGCTCTCATAAAATCTTTAAAGCCAGCCTCAGTAAAATATGTTCTAATTTAGCCAGATATTGATGGAAAGAGAGCTAAATGGATTGCAAAATTCATAGAGTTCAACATAGAGGTCAAGCCCACCAAGCTTATCAAAGGCCAAGGCTTGGCTAAGCTTATGGCTGAGGAGAGTTGCAGTTTGTTGGACATCAATTGCATGGGTTCAAATTCAGGTGGTTAGCAGACAAAGGAAGCAGCAGTAGAGCGAGAGCCGAATCAGTCTTTGGCTGAAAATCTAGCCACCTATGAATGGTATTCCAGTATAGTTCATTTTTTGTAGTAGCTAGAAGTCCCTCCAGGGCTTAGCTCGAGTCAAGCCCGGGCCATTAAGCTTAGATCAACCAAATTCTACATTAATGAAAATCTGCTCTATTGGAAAGACCTGTCAGGGATCCTCCTGAGATGTCTAGATAGAGGACAATCTGTGGAAGTCACGCACCAGTTCCCTTCTAACATCTGTGGAGGGCATCATTATTGGAAAACCATGGCCCACAAGATCCTGAGAGTTGGGTATTATTGGCCTACTCTATTCTCTGATGTTTTTTCTTTTGTGAAGTCTTGTGACAAATGTCAAAGGTTTGCAGGAAGACAACAACTAAAATCTCTGCCTTTGAAGCCAGTACACGTCAACAGTCCCTTCCAGTAATGGGGCTTGGACTTCATAGGTGAGACCAATCCACATTCCAGTGGCCATCACAAATGGATCTTGGTAGCCACTGATTATTTCACCAAATGGATTGAGGTCATACCAACTAAAAATGCTAATCATCAGGTTATCATAAAGTTCTTGAATGAGAATATTTTCACTAGATTTGGTTGCCCAACCAAGCTAGTCATTGATAATGCAACAGCTTTCAGGGCAGAAGAATTAGTGGACATGTGTGAAGCCATGGGCATTCAATTGGTGCAGTCTACCTCATATTATCCTCAAGGCAATGGCCTGACAGAATCATCTAACAAGAGTCTTGTAAGGATAATAAAAAAACTATTGGAGGACAACAAAAAGAGCTGGGATTCCAAGTTGAAGTTTGCACTATGGGCTGATAGAGTTACCAACAAGAAGTCCATAGGAAATTCTCCATTTAAGCTAGTTTATGGTGTTGATGTCGTTTTTCCTATCCAGCTGATTCTCCCTGTGGCCAAATTTTTTCAAGAAGAACAGGATTAAGAGAATGACATAAAAAGGAGAATGAGTAACCTGGTTGAATTACAACATATCAGAGAACAACTGGTTGAGAAGTCAAGAATTAATCAGAAGAAAATCAAAGAAACCTTTGATAGGAAGAGAAAAATGGACAGTTTTTAGGTTGGTGACTGAGTTCTCAAATGGGATGCATTGAAGGAAAAGAAGGGCAACCATGGTAAATTTGATGCCTTAAGGACGGGACTGTTTGTCATTGTTCAAGATCAGATGAATAATACTTTCATTCTGCACAATTTGGAGGGGAAGGTGTCTTTGATGGCCCAGTCAATGGGCGGTTTTTGAAATTTTACTTCACATGAGGCTTTAAGGCCTTAATATTGTAATAGGTTTTTCAGTTTTTGTTTTTATGCAAATAAACTCCATGCCCAATGGAACACTAGGAGATAAATTTGTTTTGGTTGTTACTGGAAAGGCAATAGTCTGTAGTTCTTGAAACCTCACAGGGAGGCTTTCATCCCCAGAAGGAGCCAGTGTTAGCCCCTGAGGTAGAGGACTACTATTTTTAGCAGAAATGTCCCCTGTTTTAGCTCCAACGACCACATCTCCTCTTGCTCCGCTTTGGCCATAAGCCGTGTTAGCCCTGAGGTGTTGATCCAAATAGATCCAAGATGGATTCAAGAACTTTCTAAGTATTTAAAAAATCGTTTAAAAGATCAAAATAATCAGAAGAGAATATATATATATAATATATATATATATATATATATATATATTATATATAATATAATAATATATATATAATATATATATATATATATATATAATATATATAATAGATACGATTGCGATTAATTGCATCGTGATATTGCATCAGAGCTTCACAGAGGAGTGGGGCCTATACCCATACATGTATGCAATGCGATAAGACCCAGACCCGAAAGGGCTCGTGAAGGGAAATATAAAGTATTTGATGTCTGGAGGGAGCCAATCTTCACGTTATTTTCACAATTTTTAACTTATTTTTAAAAATACAAAGGAGCAAGGCCGAAGTGACTTGCAATAGTGATGAGGACGGACATGTTAGAGGAATAGACCGTATTTAAGGACTTTTGAAGTCTAGAATGAACAGAGCTTAGCGGAATTTCACAGTGTTGGAGTGTTTCTCTGTGTAAAACATAAAACAATCATTTTTGGTATTTGAAAGGATTTCAAAGGCCGGAAGGCCCATTCCGTTACAGAACAGAGGCCGAGAGATAGATGGTCAGGAGATAGATGGCTGGAAGGGGAAAATGCCACAGTATGATGCAGCCCACAACAGAAGCGATTATGGAGCATCACTGGCACAAGCGAGCCACCCGACAACAAGGCAAAATTACCAGAATGTGGTTACTCTGTTGTTAGAAAAAAGAAACCTCCGAGCTCACGCATGTCTAGTCATGGCATCAAGTCGTTAAAAAGACAAAGAGGATAGATTAAGACCTCTTGAGCCTCAGAGGGTTCAAGAGCATTGTAAAAGGCCTATAAAAGGTTGAAAGTTTAGAGGATCAAAGGTTCAACTTTTGGAGACCGTGGATACTCTGATCCTCTCAACATCTCATCTTCATTCCAGCAATATAAGCTTCTTTTGTTGTTACATGTTCAATTCCAATTTTCTCCTCTGCTCTAAGATTGCACTTGAATAGGTTATTCATTTTTTCTTCTGTGTCTAATTCCAGATAACTGTCATCTTATCTCTATGTTAATAAATTAGATTTGCAAGCTTCATTTACTTTCTGTAGCTAGCCATTCATATGTGTTTATGTATGCATCTACTGGTACAGTCAGTATTCTCCATCTATCCATTGAATCTATAAACTATTGAGTATTAGTGGTCTAAAGCCTTGTAAAGATAAGGGTGTTCATGCATGTTTTGAGTGAAATACAGTTGAAATGATCATCTGACTTGATCCTAAGGCTAATCTATTCCAATAGTTTAGAGAACGATATTGAATATTTATATGTTTCCAGGCATCTCTGAGCTACAACCTAGGATAGCTTCCTGGAGTGCTTACAGGTTCAATAATACCGACATCTAGCATCTTATCAAGCTCTTGGAACACCTTCTCTTTATATTTCATATTTATCTGATAAGGTCTCTGCTTAATGGGCTTCGCATCTGGTTTCAATGTAATCTTCATAACACCCAAATCTCCAACAATCCCCTTCAGATCCACAAATATTGTGGGAAATAGGCCTTGGTATTCACGTAGTAGTTCAACCATCTTATCAACTTTATCTTCATCCCAATAGTCTCCTATCTTCGCAAACTTAGGCTTTGCTTCAGATCTAATATTTACTTGTTTATTTTTCAAAGGTTCTGATATATCTAGGTTCTCAGCTTTCAGTCCTTCGACTTTGCACTGTCCCTCTATCTCCAGAATGTTAATATTTTGTGGGTCTTCTTCTTCCTCTTCAACAGTCACATTATAACATTCGAGTGCATGGCATAACTGTGTACTCCAATCCGTGTAAGCCCATTCGATGTTTCCTTCGGTGTTCTGAATATAGTTTCTTTTATTTCTTGGAGCACTTCATCAATGCATTCAAACCCATCTTCAAATCTAAAATTCAAAAAGAAACTCTCTCTTAAGATATTGCATTCACTTGTCCCATGGCGAAGCCCCATTTCCAAATACTAGTTCATCGGGATTGTATCTAAGGTATGACAAAAAATGTGCACCCATTCCAGTTGTGGCCTCATTCCCCAGGCCTTAGTCCATCATGCCAGATGATCGCAGATCATCCTTCCCATTGTAATTTTCGGTCATCTATATATTAGCATACCCAAACCTTAATCTCATCATTCTTATGTATTCCTTCCATCCAGCGAAGCCCTCCTTGTGCGTACCCCACCAACAGGTAGGCGTAGCATGCAGTGCCAACTCTGGGTCTTGGAAGCGATGTTCTTCTAGTATTGCCCTTTCAAATTCATCTAAAAACATATCCACATCAGTAAAACCATCATAATGTGGAAGCTTCCTTACCTCAGTTGAGACACACCGCAATGATTTGATCATCACATTGCACCGGAGTGTACATACTTAATGCAATCAATTCTGCCAGTGTTTAAGCTCTTCATTTGAGTCTAAGGTGTAGCAGTTATCCCTGTCCCTCATAATTCATCCATTGGTCGTAGGATTGATCCAATATTCATTTCACACTGTGATATTATATATATGATCTAGATAATCATCATCTTCCACAAAGTCACGAACCAGTTCAGTATAGCGCACTCCTTCAGCAGGGTCTAGTGGTACTACAACCCTGAGCAACCTCTTTTCAAACGTCATTTTCCACTTCTTCAAGTTGATTACCGCATTCATATCAAAATCCCAGTCTATCCCTAGTATCATGGGGTATAGGTTACTATCATCCACTATTTCAATGACCTCAAAGTTAGCCAGTGTGCTAGTGCCCTCAATATCTATCGTTACACCATATAGGCACCCCATCGAAATAATATTCTGTTTATTTTCCATGCGCAACTAAATAGGAGACCAATGTAGGGTAGATATCTCCATCCTTTCCCACGTCTTCTTAGGTAGGAAATTTGCATTAGATCCTAGATCCAATATTATCTGGTCCATTTCATATTCGTTTATCTGTGCAGTCAACCTCATCTCGCACTCCGTTCGCTTATTATGCTTACCAATTTTTCTCACGATGTGTTGTTCAGCAGGGGTCTTTTCTTTATTTGTGCACTTGTCGATTAACTCCTGCAACCCTTCTACTACTTTCTTGTCACGCAATAACTTCATATAAGTCTTTAGAAACATGGCTAATACTGACAGATCTACATCTTGCATCATACTAGTTTCTAGCATTTTTTCCTAGCTTCTTGAGGTGGAGGCCTTAGTGAAGTTATTTTTTGCTTCCATGAAGGACTCTTTAGCACAATTAAGGTAAAAGTATATTTCTTTCTCAGCAGCCTTGCACACCCACCCATCAATCTCAGGCTACTTGGCCTTATCTATGCTAGTGACCATATCACTTCTTGTGACTGTATTTATGCTCTAATCTTCTTCGCGGGGCTCAACCCTCATCATTTGGATGTTCTGCATAGGTTTCTAGGGCTACATCTTCTTTTCTTTCACCTTTTCCATCAAGATCAGACATTCCTATATCACATGGTCAAACTGTCTGCAATACTGACATGACGGATGTGTGGGGTTTGGGCAATCTCGCATGAAGTGTCCTGCTTTGCCACAATTATAGAAAATTATTTGCCCCTATCCTCTGCCAGCTTTGCCCCCTCTTCCTCATCCTCATCCTTGGCCTTGGAATTCTCCACACTCTACTCCTAAGGCTGGTTTTCTGCCTGCATTCGATAGGTAGGGGTTCTATCCATCATCAGCTCATAACTCCTGCAATGGTGTTTGTCATGACCTATAGATTTACAAAAATTGCAAAACAACTGTCGAGGGATTTGTACAAACTTTTGTAGTAAATGGAAATTATTAGTCACATGTTTTAATGTAACCTGATAGATAGTTCACCATGGCGTAGCTCCCGTACTCAGCCCAACGTCATTCTTGGGTTTTAGGGGGATAGGCCCTCCCCCAATAAGATAGTTCTTATAAATCCAGAAATGGTCCTTATCATGCCCATGGCCCTTGCATTTCAAGCACCAAACTTCAATGCGCACCTCTGGCTAGGCTTCCTTTCCTTTCTTTAGGCTTTGTAACTCCAAGTGTAGGCTTTCCAGCTGTGAGTGAATCTATTGCACTCCAAGGTTTGTATCCTGTATGGGCGAGGCGTCCAGCCTCATCGCAATTTCTAAAGTTTCTGCTTATGTTGCTACCTTTTGTTGTGACAACAACACTCTTAAGTGTGGAAATAGCGATGATATATACCAATCTCGAAGCTGGGAATCTATAATCACCATATTGGCTTGCATGATCGAAATCCTAGGGTGTCTCATCTATCTTTTGTCGAATTTCTTTGAACTCAGTCACTGATTGCACCTCTGACTTAGGCTTTCTAAACTCCTTGTTCAAAGCTTGTTAGGTTTCTGCCAAAGTCATGGTGGGGTTGTCAGTGTAGTACTTGATGTACCAGGTCAATGCTCGATCTTGTAAGGCTATCACCAGTTGCAATTTCTTAATGTTATCATCCGTAATCTATTGTGTCATCCATACAACCCCTACAACAAACCAGAACTATTCGAGATCTTTTCTCCCTATCCCTTTAAAAAACAACATGTTCATCTCGTTTGCCATGTTGAATGGTGGAAGTGGAGGTGGAGGCGGAGGTGAAGGTGTAGGCGTATGAGGTGGAGGTGGAGTGGATGGATGAGGTATCCTCGGGAGACCCTACTTAATTAAATGAACTACAATTTGCGGTGTAGTCAGCCTTGTCCCTTCATCATCACTTCAAGGGGGTTCAATGAGAGGATTGTACTCTGAGCTCGATCCTTCGTTTCTTCTAAATAATCTCCCACTTCACGTAGCCCCAAACATAAAGGTAATTGCATAACCCTCTTCTCACATAACAACATTTTAATCCAAGTCTTTAATGATTTCAAATACTTACCTCGCGGTCCCTTGAAGAGCTTACGTTCTGCTTCGCTATAGCTGATATGTCTGTCTATCACGAAGTCAGTCACAAAAATTCCAAGTGTGCAATCAATCCAATGATCCATGACCTGCATGATATCGCTTCCTGATGCTTCCAGACATCGCACTAGTCCCGGAGTCCACACTATAGGACCATCAAGCCTCCACGTCCCTTGACTATCTACCAATTTAGACAACCATTCATGTAGTTCGTCACGGAAGAAACAAAATAATGCTTTTGTCTCGTCTGTGTAAAAATATCTTTGCAACCACTTCTCCTTGGATAATTTAGGGCTCATGTTCTCTTGAGCTGCAAACGTGTGCACTTTTCGGTCAATCCACTTCTCAATCTCTTTCTTCGTAGGAAACCATTTATCATACATCTCTTAGACAGATCCTGGTCCCCGTAATGAAACCATTTGTTGGCTTAAGGGGGCCTAACTCGAGTTTATAGTTATTCATGCCAAACAACAAAACCCTAACTGTTGGGCCTTTCGAAAACAACCTACATAGCGCAGGCTGCAGTCTCACCCGAAGCAGTATTGGGGGATGCTAGAACCAGGTTTCTGCATCTAGAGACCGTGTGATGTGTATTCTAAAGCCCTTGCAGCTCAGATCTGCCTTCGCGCAGATCTATACCTTCTTATGGTCCACTACTTCAACTCTATCAAATGCCTCCCAGACCTTCGTGAATGTCTACAAGAAGGCTTACCAAACCCAAAAGAAGCAAACTCACAACTTGCGCACAGTAAATAACAACCCTAGATCTGTCTACGCATAGATCTACCCATTATGACTAGTTAGATTACCAATCTATCTAATGTCTTCACAAAAACAATTCATTACTCACTTCATGCATAAATAGTAAAGATTCAACAGATTCGCGTAGAAAACACACTTTATTTCATAGAAAATATATCATTAAGTGATAATGTATAAACTTAAATAGAGATAAGAACAAGGCACATATGCAATAGATTTGGTCCAAAATTAGTCTTTATTATATTCAGCATTCAAATTACAGACTCTTCCACCTTGCACACCCAGCTGCAGGGGCCCGTGCACTCAGTTGCGGACTTGCCAAGGTCTCCACGCACTCAGCTGCAGGAACCTTCCCCTTTCACCTAAGTACAGGAAATAGAGCTTTCCTACCTTAGTACTTTGCCCTTACACTTTTTCTTCACCAAAATTTCATCTTCTATACTCGTTATGACTCAAATATTTATAATTCTTCTAATACAATACCATGGCCTGCGACCTATGCGTGAGTCTCAAAACCATAAATATCACTTACCCATACAAGGGGCTAAAGCCCCTTTGACTCCTATGTAGCTACGTGCTCTACTTCCACATTTCATAGATATTTTACATTATTTACAAAATTCTACTCAAAAATTGATTAAACTAACCCAAAATTGACCCTAGGGACCTTATCCCAACATTGCACTTGTGAAAAAGAAATGTACTCCATCGTGTAGGTATGGTGGCAATGGAAGCATTATATTTTGGGAAAGGAAATGATTATACACAATGATGAAAAGCCACTGCAATTCATGCAAACATGGGGAAATTGATCCACGTACTTGCAACAATTCCACTTGAACATTGACTACAAGAAGGGTAACACAAACCATGTTGTGGACTACCTCAACCAATGCCCATTGTGGTGATAACCAAAGCTTTTAATTCCTATGGACATGAGACCTTAAACTAAAAATATCATTACATTTGTAAAAATAATTATTTAAATGTTAGATATTTATTCATTAATATTTAATAATATTCTTTTACTTCAAAAATAAATTAATTTTTAAAATAGCATTAATTAATATAAATATAAATATAAATATGAATTAATTTTGTTTAAATACCTAATGAATATTTGGAAAAGGATCTAGGTCAAAGACAAAATTGCTAAAGTTAATATTTTTTGGAAAAACACTTGTCCATGGGAAAATATTAACTTATGAAATTTTGAAGAAATGAAATATTCAGGCATCATCAAGATGTGCACTTTGCAAGGAAGAGGGGGACATTCTTCATATTTTTTTGAAGTGTTCTTATTCTCTTTCTGTGTGGCAGAAAGCCTTCAAGAAAATCAATAAAATTGATTCAATCCTAGGGAGATTGATGGACATGTTTGAGTCATGGGGGAACATATATCCATGCCTGAGAAGAGCCTTATCCTTTTTGATATGTTGTTGGATGTCTTTTCCCATGTACCTTTGCTGGACAATTTGGCTAGCTCGAAAAAGTGTTGTTTCCAAACGAGACTGATTATCGTCAGAGAAAATAACAAGTAAAGATTTGAGTTTATTGTTTGAAGTGATATCAACCAAGGGATTTAAACTCTCTGAATGAATTTGAATATGTAAATCCATTTGAAAAGAATTGGATAGAGATCGACCAACCCTCTCCACAGATTGAGAGGTATAAACTTTGCCCAACCTTTAAGGAAGTTTATTACATAAGGATGGACTCTTTTGATTTTCAAAAATGGAAAAGATCAAAATACCACCCATTGCCTTTTTTTAATGGATCTTCAAAGGGAAACCCCATATTGGAAAGAGTGGGAGCAGTAATCCTTTTCCCTAGTCAACAAAGAGAGATTCAATTCACCTAGGGTTTGGGCACAATGTCAAACAATCATGTTGAATACCTAACTCTTTGGAAATGGCTAGGAACTACTAAAAACAAAGGAATTTGATGTTTATCAATTTGTGGAGACTCAATGCTAATGATAAAACAAATACAAAATATTGAGAAATATCTTACGCAACATCTTGTTAAGGATCAACAAGAAATTGGGGCATTTCGAGAAATTAAAAGTTTCCATATCCTCCAACATGCGAATATTGGGGCAGATTCTCTAGAAAAAAAGGCAAGAGCCTAGAACAAGGTGTGATGGAGATTGATAATATTTATACACATTACAATTTTTCCAATGAATCAACAACAATTTGTAAAGTCTAAAATGAAAGTTATGGTAGTCGAAATGAGGATCTTAGTCGTCAGAACTCCAACTAGAGCCAAATTAATCATCCTCATTTTATTTCCAAGCTAATCTCCTACAAGATTCAAGGAAAATAGAGGCAACGTTATCTGGCATATCGGTTATGATATACGTAGGAGTTAATGACACCCACTGGAAGTCCTTACTTGTCATCAGCAAGGAGGACAACTAGCTATCATTTGGGCCAAATTGGGGACATTTGGGGCTTATCAGTTTAAATTTTCTTGGCAATTCAAGTAAGCATTCATGACATTCCTTAGTTATTGCAAAAATTGTCTACTCAGATTACAATTTAAAGGCAAATGTGTGAGGGTTTTTTCTCCTACATCATGGGTTGGGTATCCCAACTGGTTTTAAATTCTCTTTTCAAGAGTTGTTATCCCATTCTAGGTGTTCCTCCTATTTATCCTAAATCATCAGTTGTGTGCTCTCTATACGGATTTCCCACTAGTGAGGCCCACCTACTCGTCGCTAATAGTTTCGTTGGGGATTTCTTTCGTTGTTTCAGTGCAACAACTTCCATGGACTAGTTTTTCTTCAAGCAAGCTCTGGCTCGAATGAACCACATGACAGGGAAAAAAAAAAAAAAATTGGAATCATTTGTTTTTCTGTTGGAGCTCTAGAACGCATTGCCCTGACTGAAAAAGAAAGGGCTCTATAATTAGTGTTGATAAACAAGAAAATATAGCTTCTCCAGACAAAATTTGAAAAATTGCAAGCCCTCGTGCAGACGAAGGAAACAATGTTAAATGCCAAAGTCGAAAGACTAAAAGCTACTCTTAACAAGCTGTAAAGAGAAAGCAAGAGGATATGGATAATTATGTAGTTTGTCCCAGGAAGAGGAGTCGTGCAATTAAATTTTGAGGCCAAGAATCTCTAAAACAATAAGCAACTCTGAACAAATCCAACCCACATGCAGGCTTTATGGTTATAACTTCTCTTAATATTCTCTAAAGTACTTCAAGTATATTTTGCCGCTAGGCGTTTATTGAAGAATTTATGGTAGATAACAATGTTGGGATGTAAGCAAAATAACTTATGGATGCAGGGATAGCTATTTTTGTAAGGGGTTGCGCAATGAAATCTCTAAAATCTCTGAAAATGTAAGGTACTGACATATAGTCCATTTTTTCTTGTTTTCAGTATAAATACATAATGATAAACTGAATTTTTAATTTTTAAATCAATAATAATTAACATAAATGCTATTATGGTTTGTAATAATGTAATTTAATCATAATAAATTCCATATATTCCCCACATAGGGTTCATATCAATAGAACATCAGGGTGACAATGACATCCCAACACCCTAATATGGGGTGGCATGTTGCCCACACCTAGCATCCTGCAAGGCCACCTTGCAGCCACCAACCTTTTTCCAAGAAGGAAAGGCATTTACGATTTCATATGTAATCATTCGAATGACATGGGCATCATCTGGATCCATAGATCTCACAACACTTGATTATGGAAATAAATCATGGCCCTGAGAGGTCGAGGACACCACTATAATGTTAATTAGAGGGGGGAAACTTATTGTGTAACTCATAGGAACCATCGGCAAGTTCTTGCAGTGTTTAAATCATGGAAACTGCTCCTTTGGCATAACAATTCAAAGCCGATGATTCCCACTTATAGGTGTTATGCAGTCCCTTGCATTCACTCTTACAATCAGTCCATATGCCTCTGGGCTCTTACTGATCATACATGCCTCTCCCCTGCAAGGATCTATGTCACTCGAGTTCAAAATTCTATTTCACATCCCCTGCAATTCATTTCAAGATTGACATCTCTTCATGCCCTCATTACTTTCTCCAGTTTGGAATTTTGGATCTTGTCTTTTTGTTCCCTTTCTTGGCCCTTTTTTGGTCGTGGGATTATTTATGCCTACCTCTTTGCATTTTGAATTTTACTTTCTGCTATCAGGATGAATAGCTCACCATTCCCTTGTTTCACCCTGTTGGTCACCCGTTCACTATTGGAAAAATAGAGAGAGCACTTTATTATACACATAAATCACTTCACTTAATAATTTTATTGATCACGACATGTACAAATATATAAGACACAAATTACTGACTTCGACACAACTATATTATCATTAAAATTCACACATTAGAAACAATAACTTCTAGACTGACTCCTCGTAACTCCTAATGACAACTACACATGAAATGGAAGCATTACTTCCAACACCCTCCCTTAATGCTTACTTGAAAACACATATTACAACAACAATATGATATATGTTTGATTGGTCTTCATCAGCACTCACATCCACTCTAGAATCTCGCAAACTTTGATCTTTTTTCACCACCATATCTTCGAGCTATTACTTGACCTCCACTTAAAACATAACCACCTCTGACCATCGTTGATGAACTTTGCAAGATCAACAATATTGATAACTCGGCTCGTCGGGGCTTCCACGATAAGAGTCATCAAGTAATGAATAACCCTATGGATCAACCACCATCTGTCGGATATTTTTCGGCTATCCGTCAGTTGATAGGATGGAGGTCTGGATATTAAATGTTCTCAAGAGTTGCTCAAACAACTTGCCCTTACACAAGAATTGATGTTTCAGACATCGGGGCTTCCGGTTTAAGACCCACCAACCCTTTTTATAACCAATATAAACACACAAGAATTGATGTTTCAGACATTGGGGCTTCCAGTTTAAAAACCACCAACTCCTTTTTTATAACCACAATAGAAAACTATCACATAAGCCACTAACCCAAACACACCAACACCCCTCTCACCTATTATATTTATTTATTTATTTGTTTTTTTAATACAAAAAAAAATGTAACTAAACAATAAACACGGAGATGGAGAAAAGAACCCAATACGCTGATTGTCATTCTTTTACATCGAACTATCCACAAATATCCTTGTCCATATGGATGTTCTCCTTGAAAAACTTGGGTTCATTTGGGGTAACGCATCTCTATTTGCGTCGGTGAATCAGCCACATTGTCAATGTGAAACCTGACAACAAGGCATGGCGCTTACCATCACATTCATGACATTGACTACAGTCATGACATTGACCATATTTGTAGGCATTAACACAGAGAGTTCCATAGAGCACATGGCCATTGAGTTTCTCGATGTCAAGAATATTACAGATTGTGCAAGGTCCTTGTGCAAAAATTAATATGAGGGTCATACCAACAAAGAGCTTTGGCTGCTATGCATTTTCTCGACATGCCAACAATATTAATAGCCATTTGAGACAGAGATCAATTTTATTGAATTCACGGCGTATGGTTCTCCCGTGACTCAATCCCACTGCGCAACTCACATCCTCCTCGCCATTGAATTCGGCTTCAAGAGCCATGCCCTGACCCTTCTAATCAAATGTGTATTCCTCCTTTGCAGCCTCCAGTAAATGACTGCAGAACGAATAACCTTGGCATTTTTTTTCTCTCACACATTCTATGGTATATTGAGTCTGCAGATGAGCAGAGAGACCGCCATTGTGGGTTTATGCAGGGAATCCGCCATGTAGAGCAGAGAGACCGGCAATGGAACCACAAGTGGAATTTTCCCTGAACGATCCAACGCATCCTGATGACATAGAAATAATTCACCTCGATCTAGGAAAAATCTTGACATGCAGCAATGTTAACATTGATGGCATGCTGTCTCTTATGCCTTCACGTTGTCCCTAATTCGCTACTCTTTAAACACCAATTGCATGATACAGATCTTCATGCGGCACAAATCACAGTGAGGAGACCCAAAAAAGCGTGCCACAGCGAGGACTTGTGACTTTGCCAACGGTGGAACCCTTGGATCTAGAATCTCGTGCAGGGCCTTTTTATGTTAGTGTGACGGCTTTAAGCAGATCTTTGACTTTTAACAGCTTTGCACCATTGCATTGGCTCCTCACAACGCTCAACCAATCAATGATCATTAAAAAAATATAGATCTCAGCACAATGAAACATGCATAGCGTTTACGCCTCTCCCTATGCCACATGCAATGATAAGCAACGCTCTATAGATCCCTGGAGCTGTAGATCTCCTAAAGAAATGGAGCATAACTCTTGCTTAATATCAAATCTATATTTAGAAAACCACACTTACACACAGATCAATGAGCCATGCATAGCTTTTACGCCACTCCCTATGCCACATGCAATGATAAGCAACGCTTTGTAGATCCAAGCTGTAGATTTCCTAAAGAAATGGAGCATAACTCTCGCTTAATATCAAATCTATATTTAGAAAACCACACTTACACACAGATCTAAACGGGGAGAAATAAAGCTCACAAAAGAAATCAATTGTCACACACTTATATTAATCTATCTATGTACAGAATAATATCACCCAGACTCTCTCACATCTTCTTCGCCCTCCTTTAAGGGAGTCAAGCTAGTACCATCTCTGATACCATATTATAAAAATAGAGAGAGCACATTATTACACACATAAATCACTTCACTTAATACTTTTATTGATCACCACAACTACAAATATATAAGACACAAATCACTGACTTCGACACAACTAAATCATCATTACAACTCACACATTGGAAACAAGAACTTCTAGATTGACTCCTCATAACTCCTAATGACAACTACACATGACATGGAGGCACTACTTCCAACATTCACCACTCTTGTGAGCTACCACTCGCTATGCACTCTTTTCCTATTACAAACATCTCCTTCTTCCTCTTTTTCCATGATTCATCATTGTATTGTCAATCCTCCTACAATAACTATTCATGGCATACCTAGTCAACCTCAATCTTTTGTCCACACTCACCCTCCCCCCTACATGCCACTCGCACTCAAGTCTATGTCAGAGCTTCCATGGATTTTTATTAGCATGTAATTCCATAATCCATGCAAACGGATATTTCTGACATGAAAAGGTGGTCCAATAGGTGAGAATATTTATTCTAGATTAGAAAGTTGAGAGAGAAACTCAAGACTATATTTCTGATATTGGGAATTCTACTCAAGAAAGGACCTTTTCCTACATGTAGACAATCAATTTATACTCGCATGTCAAAACACTCATGGGCCACGTCCTTATGGATAGGTAAGACACCCAACAAGAGTTGCTCATTTGCATATCAAAAATTAGAGAAGATGGACAATATTGATTGTAAACTCAATCATATTTTCAAGAAAATTTTAGGTACTACTCTTCCATAGTTAGATATGTACCATCCCTCTCCATCCCAAGGTCAAAACCCAGTAGTATGACAACACTCAGAGCGCAATTTTTTCTCTACATTTTGTTTAATGATATATTTTTACCTTCCAATCTATGTAACTATGTCTATGTTAAGCTCACTTTTTGTCTTTGGTTTAAAATTTCTTACCCACAAATCAGAAACTGTTAGGTCCCTATAATACTAGTAATTACCCCATTACTATTATAGTTGTATCCCTTATTAATATTGTTGTGCCCCTATTGCCCCTATATTGTTATTACTGTGCCCCATAGAATCCCTCTATTGTTATTTTTGTGGCTTTATATTATTATTGTTAGGTCGGTTGGGTTATATTGTGACTCCTTAGACTCCTATATATAGAAAAGAGGTTTTGTCGTTTGAATCATCGAAGAATTGTTCATTTGTGTAATGTAGAGGAGGTTGCCCCCTTGAAGAGGCTGAATTCTAAGGCATTCAACTATATTTTCTATCGTTTTGTGAGCTGGTTTCATAACATTTGGTATCAGAGCATTGGATTCTAGGGTTTCGCTACTCCAAATAGGTCATCGTGGCATTTTCGCTATAACTTTTTTTCTACGATGTTTCAGAAGCTAAAAAAACCCATTTGAGATGAAATCGCACTGAACCTCGGGTCCGAATTTCAGAGCTTTTCGCACTATATTTGCAGAGATATGATCTAAGGAAGTTGGTGTTTTTGCAGACTCCTGAATTACATTCCAAACAAGTGACCTGGGGAAAATCGTCATAAATTTCTCTCTGAGCATCGGATTGAAATTCGTATGAAGGTTCAAAAACAGGACACAGTGTAGTTTCTTGTATATATTTTTCAAAGCCAAAGATTGAAACAGTGACTAATGGCACATCATACAAGTTCGCTCTACTAAACTAGTCTATAATCAGGTCACTGTGGGAGATTTGGCATAACTCTTCCCTGGAGAATCCAATTTGGATCATACTGGTGGCATTGGAAAGAGGACACAGAGGGCTACCACAAGTCGCAATTTCAGAACTGGATGATCTGAAATCACAAAGATACATTAGATTCAATGTCAAGCTCCTACAAAGTGAAAAAAGGCGTGTAGTTTTTTTTTAATTTTTGCATAAGCTTGGTTTGAGAAATTAGTTTGAAGGAATTCAAAGAGCATAGTAAAGCATTATTATCAATAATTGATGCCTCGAGGAAAGAAAATTCAAACACCTAGTAAGTGACCTGAAAGCTCTAGCATGAATCTTGAAGAAGAGGAAGAAATGCAACATGATATATCAAAATTATGAGACCAAGTG
Organism: Pinus taeda; assembly: GCA_000404065.3. NCBI lineage: Eukaryota > Viridiplantae > Streptophyta > Pinopsida > Pinales > Pinaceae > Pinus > Pinus taeda. The sequence goes on along the minus strand of APFE030456793.1, from coordinate 40,710 downwards.
CAACAATTGTCACTTGCAAAAAAAGGAACAGAATCTAAGATGGATGTTTTAAAGAAAGATGTAGAAGCTAAGGCGGATGGTTTAAAGAAAGACGTAGAAGCTAAGATGGACGATTTGAAGATAGATTTGATTTGAAGACAGGCATGGAAGATTTGAAGACAGGCATGGAAGATATGAAGATAGATTTAACAAAGTTTCTACAAGAAATGCTTACTAATGGTGAAAGGGTAGTAAAAGAAACTCATGATGAGAACAAAAGAAATGTTAATCATGACTTCATAGACTTTAATGTTGGATCGAAGACCCACCATATTCCAAAAATCGATATGAAGAAGTTTGATGGCAAGGATTCCGCAACATGGATATTACAATTGGAGTAATTTTTCGATCTCAATAATATACAAAACACACAAAAGGTACGTATTGTAACTTTATATTTGGAACCAAATCAGTTTGTATGGTATCAATGGCTCTCGTAAACAAATTATCACTTGGGCAATTTTTACGGAAGAATTGACAACACATTATGAGGATACAAAAAGCAACACTTTTTTTAGCCAATTGATAAGTCTCAAACAAAAGGGTTCAATAATGGAGCACATTGAGGAGTTCCAAAAATTGAACATAAGGGTAAAAGATATTCCAGAGGAGCATAGGATTGATGTGTTCATAGGGTCTTTAAAGGATGATATCCCACATGATGTTCACCTTTGGGAACCTGATTCATTAGAGAAGGCATTCAGGTTAGCAAGAAAAATGGAAAGCAAAATTATGGCAACCAGGAAGCATACCACTCACAACTATAAATATGGAAGTGTAGTTGCCCCTAGTCTTCCACAACCTATAAGGTTGACACCACAACAATTGGAAGAAAAAAGAGCAAAAGGGCTTTGTTACAGTTGTGATAGCAAATACACTAAAGGTCATAAGTGTGCTGAGAAGAAATTATTCTACATAGATTGTGAAGAGGAAGAAGAAAAGGAGCAAGAAAGGTCAAAAGAAGAGGATATACTCTAGGAACAAAGCCTGGATAAAGAAAAAATGAATCCAACCATATATTGCAATACATTGGCTAGAATTACCACTCCTCAAACCATCAAGATAGAAGGACAAATCAAGAAGAAAAAGGTAATAGTGTTGATTGATTCAGGAAGTACCCACAATTTTATTCATTGTAAGGTAGCAAAAGAATTGAATTGCTTCCTATATCCAGCACCAGGGTGTCAAGTGATGATTGCAAATGGAGGAACAATAAATTGCTCTGGAAAGTGCCATAATATCAAGCTATCCATGGGACAATATGTATTGACTAGCCCAATGCTTTCCATTCCAATGGGAGATGCTGATGTTGTACTAGGAGTCCAATGGCTACAATCCTTGGGTACAATAGCTTTTAATTTTCAAGAACTTTTCATGAAATTTTCTATGGAAGGAAAGGAAGTTGTATTAAGGGGTATTGCAGGGAAACTAGGAAAGATAATCAGCTCTAATGGTATGACAAAGCTTCTAACAAAGGAACAAAGAGGTCTAATTGCACAATTATGTTCGCTAGATGTTTCCACATCGGAATCATCTATTTATCCAGATCTCCAAAAAGTCCTGGATAATCATTCCAAGGTATTTGAGACCCCTAAAGGTCTCCCACCTATGCGTGATCATGATCATGCTATTCATCTAATTCCAGGAAGTGTTCCTCCAAACATCAGGCCGTACAGATATACCTATGTCCAAAAGAGTGAAATTGAACGTATGGTTGCAGAAATGCTAGAGGCTGGTATAATTCAACCAAGTCAAAGTTCTTTCTCTGCTCCAGTAGTATTGGTGCACAAGAAGGATGGATCATTGAGCATGTGTCCGGATTATAGGGAGCTCAACAAGCTCACTATTAAAGATAAGTTTCCCATTCCTGTCATTGATGAATTACTGGATGAATTGCATGGATCAATTTACTTCACCAAGTTGGTCTTCGTTCAGGATATCATCAAATCAGAATGAAGACTGAAGACATTTCGAAAACAACATTTAAAACTCATGAGGGCCATTATGAATTTTTGGTCATGCCTTTTGGCCTTACCAATGCACCTTCAACATTTCAAGGTTTGATGAATTCAATTTTCAAACATTCCTTAGAAAATTTGTGTTAGTATTTTTTGATGATATACTAATCTACAGCAAGTCTTGGAAGGATCATGTTGAACATGTTGACAGGGTGCTATAACTATTAGAGGAGAAACAATTATATGCAAAAAGATCGAAATTTTTCTTTGGAGTACAAGAGGTGGAATATCTGGGTCATATTGTATCTCATGAATGAGTTAAGGTAGACCCTAGCAAAATTAAAGCCGTTAAGGAATGGAAAATCCCCACTTCCATAAAGCATCTGCGATGATTTCTTGGGTTGACAGTGTATTATCACAAGTTTGTTAAGAATTATGGGAGAATAGCAGCACCTCTAACAACATTATTGAAGAAATATGCATTTTCATGGACTCCAGAAGCAACAACGGCCTTCGAACATCTTAAAGAGGCAATGTGCCAAGCACCAGTCTGAGCTACACCAGACTACACAAAAACCTTTATTGTGGAATGTGATGCTTCAGGAAATGGAATTGGTGTTGTTTTAATGCAAGATGAAAGACCCATTGATTTTGAAAGTTGTCCAATCAAGGGAAAGTTTTTACACAAAACTATTTATGAGAAGGAAATGTTGGCAATACTACATGCACTTAAGAAATGGCGACCCTACCTAATGGGAAGATACTTCAAGGTAAACAGATCATGATAGCCTAAATACTTTTTAGAACAAAGATATCCTCTGAAGAGAAACAAAAGTGGGTCACAAAGATGTTGGGTTATGACTTTGAAATCATCTACAAAAAAGGGAAGCAAAATGTGGTGGTAGATGCACTCTCAAGAAAGGATGAGGATGTGGAAGCATTGTTGTGCGCCATTTCTATTTTCCAACCAAATTGGATAAACGAAGCAAGGGAGAAATGGAAGAATGATGAAGAAGTGTGGGCACTTATTTGAAAGTTACAACAAGATTTCAGTACATCTGATACATTTAGCTGGCGAAATTGTTTGTTATGGTACAAAGATCGCTTATACCTCTGTAAGAATTCCCAACTCAAACAAAAGATTCTTATGGAATTGAACACTTCTCCCGTAGGAGGGCACTCAGGATTTTTAAAAACTTACCATAGGGTTAAGAAAGAATATTTTTGGGATGGCCTTAAATCATATATTCAAAAGTTTGTGGTGGAATGTTTGGTTTGCCAACAAAATAAAGTGGAAACAATTAAGACCCCGTGTCTATTGCAACCTTTATCCATTCCAAGCAAACGTTGGGAGGAGGTTTCAATGGATTTTATCACAGGTTTATCCAAATATGAGGGAAAGAGTGTCATCATGGTGGTAGTTGATAGACTTACCAAGTATGCACACTTTTGTGCATTATCACATCCATTTAAAGCCAGTACAATTCTACTGCATTTATGAAACATTCGAGCTACATTGGAAATCCAGATTATTGTAGTGACAGAGATCCCATTTCATTGGAAATTTTTGGACAAAATTATTTTCTTGTCTTGGTACTCAGTTAGCTCATAGCTCATCTTATCATCCTCAATCTGATGGGCAAACTGAGATAGTAAACTAATGTTTGGAAGGATATCTTCGTTGCTTTGTATCTGATAAACAGACACAATGGGTCAAATGGTTGCCTCTGGCTGAATGGTGGTATAACACTTCCTTCCATACAGCAACAAAAATGACCCCATTTATGGCACTTTATGGATATCAACCACCATCCATCATATCATATTTAAGAGAAAGTTCTAAGGTTCAAGAAGTGGAACATCACATCGAACATGAACAACAAGTCCTCCAACTCTTAAAGGATAACCTCGTGTTGGCACAAAATAGAATGAAACAACAGGAAGATCAACATCGCAATGAAATAATGTTTTATGTAGGTGATTGGGTATTCCTACGGCTACAACCATACAAGTAGATGTCCCTCATGCAAGCTTAGAAGGATAATAAATTATCACCAAAGCATTATGGCCCATCAAGGTGTTGCAAAAGATTGGTACTATGGCATACAAATTGGAGCTTCCTGAAGCTTCTCGATTGCACCCAGTTTCCCATGTTTCATCTTTAAAGAAGTTTATAGGTGACAAGCTCCCAGTTCAAACAATATTGCCAGAATTTGATGAGGAAGTAAAAATTATATTAGAACTGGAAGCAGTCACAGAAACAAGAACTCGACAGCTACGAAATTGATCAATTTCAGAGTATCTCATCAAGTGGAATAACTTATTTGCTGAAGATTCCAATTGGGAGGATGAGAATTTTATACAGAAACATCCAGAACTACTCAAGCATTGAGGACAACACTTTTTTGAAGGAGACGGGCATGTTGGGTCCCTATAATACTAGTGATTACCCTATTACTATTGTAGTTGTATCCCTTATTAATATTGTTGTGCCCCTATTGTCCCCATATTGTTATTACTGTGCCCCATAGAATCCCTCTATTGTTATTTTTGTGGCTTTATATTATTATTGTTAGGTCGTTTGGGTTATATTGTGACTCCTTTGACTCCTATATATAGAAAGGAGGTTTTGTCATTTGAATCATCCAAGAATTTTTCATTTATTTAATGTAAAGGAGGTTGCCCCTTGAAGAGGCTGAATTCTAAGGCATTGATCTATCTTTTCTATATTTTTCATGAGCTGGTTTCATAACATAATACCAAACATGTTTCCTACAACTGCTCACACATGTCAAACACATGTTCCAAATATCATGATAATCATACTATAAATTTGCAATCAACTTTCACAAACAATCATGTCATAATCCATAGTCAACTCATAGTCACAGACATAATTCTTCAACTATCACCTACTACACTCAAGTACCTACCAACTGTCTCAACACATATATGTTAGTACAATCATCTTAAAACAAAATCATTTGAACACATACTCATATTAAGCAATTCATCAATCATTCAACCACTTGCAAACATACCATATTAACTATGTTGGCATTATGATGCATGTGTTGTACTTGATGGCAACCTACTAGTAGAAGAACATCTCTCTTATTTATAACTAGATGAATCTACAAAAGAGATATCAGATGTGACTGAATGAATGGGATGTTGAACAATTCAAAGGAATCAAATGACAGTTCTCAGTATGACAATTTAGCTTTGCCATCAAGTCCAAAGGGGGAGATTGTTGGCATTGTGAGAAAAGTGTTGTCCTTGATGGCAAATCATCTCAGATGATAAATTATAGTGCAACAAGGTTAACACACTTTCATACAGAGAAAAGTTCCTTTAATGCAGAGAAAACTTCACGCACATTCATGCAGAGAAATGTTCGTTTCATGCAGAGAAAAGTTCACACACTTTCATGTAGAGAAAAGTTCACGCACTTTCATGTAGAGAAAAGTTCATGCACTTTCATGCAGAGAAAAGTTCACGCACTTTCATGCAGAGGAAAGTTCCTTTCATACATAGAAACGTTCACGCACTTTCATGCAGAGAAAAGTTCACTTTCATGCAGAGAAAAGTTCCTTTCATGCAGAGAAAAGTTCACGCACTTTCATGGAAAATCTTATGGTTCGTTCATGGTATTAGTCCGACAGTTTTTTATCCTATGGTTTTGGTCTATGGTATTGCATCCAAAAGAATTGAACCCAAGTATTGGGTCCATGGTATTGTTTTTTTATGGTTTTGGACCATGATATTGAGTAAGGCATAAGACTATAAAAGGAGAAGAAGATCATTAGGCAAAGCCATGGAAAAAGACTTGAATATTTGATGTAGTATGAGATCTAGTATGCAGGATATGGGTTATGATGCATTGCTTGATCTGAGCTAAGGAGGGATCTCACCGGTTGATGGAGAACAAGATCTAAGGATAGATCAGGATCAAATGGTTTGAAATGAATCATCTATATATGGTTTGATCATGGATAGACTAGATCTAAATTATTGATGCATGTTTTATTGTATGCATGTTATGATCTGGGTATGACTGATATCTGAAACAACCGCAAAGTCATCATTGAATATGTATAGATCTGTACGCGATTTTGATTCATCATAGTAGCTTATACATAATGAAGTATGATGTTTGAAGTTGTAGTTGGGTTTGATTGTTATTGCAGAGTTCTGTAATCTACTCTGTGTTCTGGTGACTGTGTTGTTGACTGGGTTTCAGTGTTTCAGTGATTCAGAAATTGATGATGCTGGTATTGATTGTTTTGTGCTTCAATGATATTGATGGGTCCAGTATGAAAATTGGATGAAACGTGGCCTTCAGATTATAGTGTTGTGCTTCAGGAGTATCCAGTCTGAAAATGTATGAAACATGGTACGTGGAGGAAGAAAGAGAAGGTTGTTGCCTTCTGTAGGTCGGCAGCTACGTACTAGTACATCAGCTAGTACAAGAGCTAAGCGGGTGGTAGCTCCCTTCCAGTAGCAGCTGGAGAACGTGTAAAGGTTGGAGCATTTCAGTAGGCCAGCACCTATGTACTAGTAAGTGGATCGGCTAGTGCAAGAGCTAAGGGTGTTGTAGCTCCCTTCTAGGAGAGTCTGGAGAACGAGAGAAGGTTGTAGCCTTTTGTAGGTAGAAGCCTGTGTACTGGTATAAGACTGCACTAATACATAACTATTATAAAAGAAGTTTCTTACTAAAAGAAGATAGATACGACTCGCAGCAGGTGGTTTTCACCCACATTGGGTTTTCGCCTTATATCATTGTGTTCATGTGTGCTTCTTATGTGTGATGATCTGTTATGTTTTACTGCACCTTCTTACTATACATATGGTTAAGATCAACATTTAATGGATTAATTGAATCATAAGTATTCTGGATATATCCTAGTTTCATTAGAAATAGTTGCGTATACACGCGGGTTCCCTTAATTGAAGTAGCGTATATGTATCTAAGTATGGAAATGAAATTTTTTTATTGATTTGATAATACTGATTCCCCCCCCCCCCCCCCTCTTAGTATTATTTCCAAAAATTGTTATCAGAGCAGGTCCTCTGGTAGAAGCTTGATCGCTTGAAGGAGATCTGTGGAACAACGGGAAAGAAGCTTAAGAAGAAAGTGCCTAAGAAGAAGAAGACATCTCAGAAGAACTATGACTGTGGGAGAATTGATTGGGGATCATGTGGAAGAAGCACTTCAGATTGAGAATCACTTTAGAATGAAGATGAACTATCAGGTATGAATTTTTTATCCTCTGGAGATATCTATCCATCTAAAGATGATGAATGTGATGGTGAAATAACTGAATTTTCTCTTATGGGTGAACAAGAAAGATATTGAATAGAGGTAGTATTTAAAGGGCTTACATATAAAATTAGAGATCAACAAGATCTATTGAACAAAAGGGAATGTGCTTGCAAAGAAGAAACTACCAAACTTAAAGCTCAATTAGAGGAAGGAAACAAGGTAAGGAAGTTATTCAAGGGCAAGGAAAATCAATGTCAAAAGCTGCAAGATGAAGTGACATCTTTAGGAAGTGAAGTCAATGAAAGGAGCACAACAATCAAGAAACTCAGAGATAGATGTAGTTACTATGAAATTCTTGAAGTTAAGATCTGCTCACTAAATGAATATCTTGAAGAATCAAAGAAGTAGAATAAAGAACTACTCCAAGCACTTGAAAAAAAAGAAAACGAAGTTCTGGAACTAAGACATCAGTTGGAAGAACAAAGAAAAGTTGAAGAAAACATGAAGAAGCAACATCGTGAAAGGGAAGAGCAACTTCAGGTTGAGGTATATATTCTAAATGATAAATTAGAAGAGAAGGATAAGCTCTTATGATTTCAAGATAGTACTAAGATTTTAGATGATATTCTTAGTAGTCAAATATCTCCTACTATCAAAACCGGGCTTGGTTTTCATGAATCCATTGAAGGTGAATCTAGTTCACAAATTAAGACAAGGAACTCTTAATGCAAAATCTGAGATGCTCAAAAAGGAAATGAAAGGTCAACCTCGTCAACAACCAAGGAAAGAAATTCTTCAAAGAAAATCTTTTTCTTCTCCAATGAATAATGTTGAATGTTATGTATGTCATAATATTGGACATGTTGCAGTCGGATGCAGAAGAAGAATAAGTCAAGATCATCACTCTGAAAGATCATCACATTCCAAGTACTTTCAGGGATATTGTTTTTAGTGCAATATGTTTGGTCACAAAGCTATTGATTGCTATAGAAGGAATATGAAACATGTAAGATGCTATGCATGTAACAAGCTTGGACCTAGAGCAAAGGAATGCAGGAACAAAGTATGAGCACCATCATCACGGTTAAAGATATTGAAGAAGAAGGAAGTTCAGACAGAAAGATGTGGCACAACACAACACACTCAGACACAGCACAACACAGATATAACAGACTTAGGGGAGATGAAAGTATAAAACTTCAGTGTCCTGAATCTCATACGCAATTTTCATAAAGGAAAGTCACGTATATACGCGAGTTACACACTGCACAGTCGAGTATATGTTAAAGAAGTAGGGACAGGCTCAGAAAAAGGGTCTGATATGATTCAGTCCATTATTTGTTTTGTTTGATAATGGTTACAATTTGCTGATGATGTGAGGAAATGTCTTGATACCTGTATGATGTTTAGAAGTGTTTTTAATCCTAACTTGATGATGATAATGCCTTGATTCTTCCGGCTGATATATGCATGATCAGATCTGATAATAAACAAGATGGCACAGGTTCAGGGGGAGCAGATAATCTTCTAATGCTACATTGTTGGCATTATGGTTAGTAGTCCTTGGTGATGATGCTTATATGGCTAAGTAATATATCTTGCTATGGTTATGAGTTGTCCATGACAAAATCTCATATGTTTCTTGGGGTTACATAGTTGATGTTCATATGAGATTTGTGGTTGATTCTCTGATAATGCATATATGGTTCTTACATGGTGATCTTCATAAGGATAAGGAGAAGTACAAAGCATGTATACACATCTTCATTACTTGATGATGAGTCTATCATATGCTGCTATCATCATATGCATAAATATCATATAGTTGGTGCAAGTATCCTATAGTTCTTGGCTCTCATGTGAATGGCGATTGCTGCGGTTGATGATCTTGAGCTAAAGATACATAGTACTATATACAGTATGTTGGATACATGAATGATTACTCAAAATTACATTGTTAGAGAGATGATGATGATAAAATGACAGATTGATACTTACATATGTTGATTGATATAGATGTCCCTGAATGATGATACATGGATGACATATAAGATCATGCAGATCTTGATGTTGATGAGATGGCTATGATGTCTTTCAAGAGGATGAGTTCATATCTATATTCAGACATACTTGGCTACAGGTTGTTGATCTGGAAATGGTTGTACGCGAGTTTTATGAAGAACATCCACGTATATATGCAGGTTTATGTGGATGTAGTCATGTATATGGTGTTTTCTTAAGGAACAGACTCTGGTTGAAGGAAGTCTGATATGGGTCTGAAAGAGACCATCTGAAACAGGTTCAGGGAGAGCAGATAAACTTCTGATAATGCATTGTTGGCATTATATTAGAAGCTTTTGGTTCAAATACTCAGCTGTTGTTGATTTGAAGTGGAACAAATGCAGAGGGAGAATAGAAGGAGAACATGGTTGGTGATCTGAATAATGATTTTCAGATGCTGCTAATATTAGTTATTGATGACTTTCATAGTCTTTCTCTAGATATTTCGTCTCTATGTCATATATGTCTTTTGTTATCAAGGTCATGTAACGCCCTATTTTGGTTTCCCCACTATGCCTGGGATGAATGATGTAATGTACTTGTTTATCATGAGTAAACTTCTGGTGTAAACCCACTTAGTTGGGTGGATGAGTCAACATTTGTATATCCTCACTTGATTGAGAGATGGATGTATGTATGAGTCTTTGGTGATAGGAAGGTCATTTATGATAGAGTCATGTTTTTCGTGGAGAACATCTTTTTTGCAAATCTTTCTTATAGTCAGGGGGAGCATGAACAACACACCTCAGCAGAGCAGAGACTTCAGCATGTACTCAGAGGAAGCATGGATGGGGTGGTACACCTTAGCATATACAAATGGGGATCTCATTCAGAGATTTCAACAGGTACTGAGGGGGAGTATGGATAGTGGAATGTTTATCTAGGAGAGAGATTATCTTGGTCTTCCCTTTGCCCTTGATGTCAAAGGGGGAGAGTGATTTGGTGTTGTTGCCATCAAGTCCAAAGGGGGAGATTGTTGGCATTATGATGCATGTGTTGTACTTGATGGAAACCTACTAGTAGAAGAACATCTCTCTTATTTATAACTAGATGAATCTATAGAAGAGATATCAGATGTGACTGAATGCATGGGATGTCGGACAACTCAAAGGAATCAGATGACAGTTCTCAGTATGACAAGTTATCTTTTCCATCAAGTCCAAAGGGGGAGATTGTTGGCATTATGAGACAAGTGTTGTCCTTGATGGCAAATCATCTCAGATGATAAATTATAGTGCATCAAAGTTCACGCACTTTCATGCAGAGAAAATTTCACACACTTTCATGTAGAGAAAAGTTCCTTTCATGCGGAGAAAAGTTCACGCACTTTCATGAAGAGAAAAGTTCCTTCCATGCAGAGAAAAGTTCATGCAAAGAAAAGTTCCTTTCATACAGAGAAACGTTCATGCACTTTCATGTAGAGAAAGTTTCACTTTCATGGAGAGAAAAGTGCCTTTCATGCAGAGAAAATTTCATGAACTTTCATGCAGAGAAAAGTTCATGCACTTTCATGGGAAATATTATGGTTGGTTCATGGTATTAGTCCGACAGTTTTTGGTCCTATGGTTTTGGTCTGTGCTATTGCATCCAAAAGAATTGAACCCAAGTATTGTGTCCATGGTATTGTTTTGTTATGGTTTTGGACCATGGTATTGAGTAAGGCCTAAGACTATAAAAGGAGAAGAAGATCATTAGGCAAAGGCATCGAAAAAGATTTGAATATCTGATGTAGCATGAGATCCAGTATGCAGGATGTGGGTTATGATGCATTGCTTGATCTAAGCTAAGGAGGGATCTCATCGGTTGATGGAGAACAAGATCTAAGGATAGATCGGGATCAAATGGTTTGAAATGAATCATCTTTATATGGTTTGATCATGGATAGACTAGATTTGAATTATTGATGCATGTTTTGTTAAACAGACATGGACAGCGACAAAGAATAGGAAAGATAAAGCATGCATTGCTATTTTTATTAACAATAGATGTACATTTATAGTACAATATGGTGACCGTTGGGATTCACATCCCAATGTCCCTTGGACTACTTAGTCTATTCGGCTTCCACACTAACCCATTAGGATTAGGTGTCCAACAATGCCCCCCTTAATCCGAAGGGTTATGTATGAGTCCAAGAAAAGAGCTGTAATACAAAAATGTGCAAAAATGCATGGCAGCACTAGGCTGAATGTGCTCTATGAAATGTTGGTATAATAGGCGGTGGTTTAAGGATGGCCACCAACACTGGAACGCTTAGTGCAGTTCCCGGAACTCTTCCAAAACTGGCAAGAAGCTGAAGTCTTCTGCTAGAGGAAGTGATCCTATTGTTTTAAAGAGGGAAACCTTCAACCATAAAAGGGAGGCCTCACCCCGCATAAAAGGTAAAACTTCAACCTGAAAAGGGAAGTCTCAACCTGTGATGATTTAAGGATGACCAACAACTCTGGAATGCTTATGTAATTCCTGGAACTCTTCCAAAACTGGCAAGAAGCTGAAGTCTTGCTAGAGGAAGTGTTCCAGATTGCCTACTGAAGGCAGATTGCCTACAACTCTGAAACTGGTGTGGCAGGTTGTGGCTCAGGCTCGCTTGATGTGGCTTTGAAGCTTGTAGATGACCATCATTTCCCCCCCTGTCAGATACAAGGTGAGAAGATGGAGAAAACTCAACTGCAAGACTGTTCAATATTCTGGAACAAGTTCTAACATGTGTTTGGAATATCTTCTTGGCTGTTGATACCCATTGCCAAGAAGCGATCCATCCTAGATGAATCTTTGTTCTTGCAGGATGTTTGTTGCTGAAGCATCTGTGTGAAGAATGGCTAGTTTTATGACAATGCTTACACAGATGAAGATCAAAATAGTGATCTTTCATATGGCCAACTCGATCACAGTGTTGGCATTTCACAATCTGTTGTTGTTGTTGTTGCTGTGGAAGAGGGGCAGAGTCTGAACAGCTGGAGCTGAACTATCATAAGGAGCAGGTGAACTGTCATAAATGAAACTAGCACTCTGAAACTGAATGGGCTTGGCATAGTCTAGAATATGAAAGGACAAGTCCTTGTCATATCCAAGACCAGTTTTGTGCTTGTTATGGACAAGCTATTCCCAAGGTCTGATGATGGGCTTGGGAAGTGCAGACTGAACTTTTGCATCTGCATTTAACCTTGCTGTTTTGTTTGGTACTAAATCTGAATGAACTGTAACACGCTGCTGATGGGTGGTTGTCTCAATGTTCTGAACAAAAACAGGTTCAGAATGGTGTCTATTTTGATGTAGCTCTTCTTGCTGTAACTGTGATTCAAGCTGCAAAAAATCGATCTTTTCCTGTGCATTTTGTAGACATGTCTGAATTTCTGAGAGAGATCCTTTGCTGATTTGTAATGTGTCATCAACAGTAGATTGTATAAGAGTTTTCATGAACTCTAATACTTCACTGATTCCAGCCATTTTTCTTCAATGTCAGATTTACACCTTAAAAACTGATCACAATTATTACTTAATGCGGAAAAGTAATATCCACTTACAATACACAACAATATACTTTATAAATGTCAGCAAATGATCAGTGTGCAACATAAAAGATTACAGTTAGTCCACCAAACTCTTTATGCAGCAGTCGAATGCACTATAATGAGTTTTAATACCACAACAACAACAACTGCAAACTTGCTTGGAACTTGGATTGAATATTGGTGTGAACTCAACAGTTGGAACCGTTGACGCACAACAAAGGTGATTCGTACAATAAAGAGACTAAAGGGAATTAGCCCTCTTCTGCACTATTGATGAGACTCAACTAAAAAGATTCTCAACCAACAATTTACACAGGTGGAAACACGACCTCTTTTAACTGGAACTTTTCCCAAACAACCACAGAAAATACCTTATACAAATTAATCTCAATGTCATCTCTCTAAGTATAAAAGTCTGGAATAAAGACCGCAAGGATTCAAGGCATCATGAGCAGCAGTCAGATACTCAGCTTAGTGCAATAAGATCAATTTGAAAGGTTCTTTGTCTTTAAAGATTAGCCATAAAGAAGCCCATGGACGTTATCACTCTCTCCTTTTTTTTTTTTATGATAATACCTGAGAATAATCATAAATAGCTTCCCCTGGTAAATTTAATCAATATAACTAAAGACAAGTTCCATTCAGTTTACAACCTTCACAATATCATGACTGGTGAAAAACGTGTTCGCTCATTACAATGACAAAAAGAATCCATAATCCATCCATTCTAGTAGAACTCTCAACCAAAAATCCTGCTGTTTATCAAATTGCCATCCAAAAAACTTATTCCCCAAAGTAGACTATAGTTATGCATAATTTAGCCAGAATATATCATTAAAAACATAGTAGCTTACTGTTGGCGTAGGCATCAAATGAAACATCTGACTGAACTTCAGCTGATGTTATTCCCCGGGCAACTGCAGGCTACCGCTGACAAATACAAGCATGCCGCCAGCGGAACCTGAACGCTGGAAATCAACTGTGGATATGTTATGCTTGCATTGCTGGAATGGGAGGCTGGTGAGCTTCCCCACTATGTTCTCCACTCACGTCGGCATATCTTTTGTCCTCGGATAAATGTAGGATGTTATATTTTTTTGAAGGGCTCCTCTTCACATATTTTTTTTTGAAAGTATGGTGTTATGCTGGAGAACTTTATAAAGATGGGTGATTTATATAACAAGATCAAAGGTTGTATTGTTGATTCAGTACTGAAGCCAGAACCAAATCCTAAGGTTTGGGCATTAGGATTCTCAACTGCATTATTAAACAAAAGAAGTCGCCTAACACACCCTACATATGAAGGTGGTCAAGAAAATTCAGAGAAGAAAGATACAAATGAAAAGCCAACGGAATAGATTCAGCCCCTAAATGCTGAAGCAGCTGTTATCGTAGCACTAGAGACATTATTCTCCATTGTATTTAAGTTACCTCGTGTAAATTAGAGGTTGTCTGAAGTTACTTCCGTACTCTCCAAGAATTAGCCTCCTTGTCCACAGTTATACATATACATCAACACCTCTGTTAGCATCAGCCTATAACAATGGGAGGGCGATGCCATTGGAGCCCAAAATGAAAGCAATTTCTGGCAGCGGAGAAGGAGAAGTCGCACTCGACATCAATGAAGTCAGATGCTCACGGACATGATACCGATAATCCATTTGCATTCTTGGGTTTTTCAGATGATTTCAATGTCCCTGCGTCCTCCATCGATCCATTCAGAAACCATACGCTCAATATTTCAGGGTTTTATGAATGGATACAAATTGTGATTAGTATTCCTCTTGCTCTGGTCAGGGTGCTGGTCTTTGGGGTTGTGCTTTCGATTGGTTTTTTTTTTTTTTTGGCTTGCAAATAGTAAAGATAATCAGGACCAACCGCCTTCAGGACCAGTTGCCTTCAGAAACCTCACAAGGAATGTCACGCGTAAGATGCATTCATGAAAACGCAGATATAGCAGCGTTTCAAAAAACCAAGGGTTTCAATGTCAGAAGGCAGCGTTCAATAAGCAGCCTCATCAAACGTTCAGGAAGAAAGCAGTGGATAGAGAGCAGAAGGTAGGCAGTGGACAGAGAGCAGAAGGCAGGCAGTGGACAGAGCATAGGTAATGAAGACTATGCCAGCACTATTCAAGGCAGCTCAGACCAGTTGCTCAGGGAAAACAGGCCACACATCATGGCTTTGATACCATGTTAAACACACATGGGGAGCCATAAATATATAAATGATAAAGCATGCAAATCAATTTTATTAACAATTTGATACATATTTATAGTACATGTGGTGACTGTTGGGATTCACATCCCAAGGTCCCTTGGACTGCTTAGTCTCTTTAACTTCCACACAAACCCATTTAGGATTAGGTGTCCAACAAATTCTATAATCATAGATCCATTTTAATTCTGGCTCTACCAAGTGCTTAGAGGGATAAATAGATTTCATCCCTCTAAGAGTGGTAGATGTGGAGTTAAGATGGATATAGGTTGGTTTTTATGATAATGAAGATATTAAATAGACTTAGGAAATTATATTGTAAAAACATCTTAAGGTGAATGGTTAAAGCTACATTTAGTCACTTCACAAAATTTAGTAAAAAATACCAATATCTCCATTAATATTGGTTTTTCTGATTTAACAAAAAAAATTCAAAACAGTGAAACCTTATCACTCTTTCCGCATCACCCTCGCAGAAGATTTCCCACCATTTTTCAAACATTCTCAATATGATATCTTCATGAAAAAGTTTAGGTATTGATGTTGGATTAGTTGTTTGAAAAATAAGTTGGTTTGTACAACCTTTCATCTTTTGTACTATTCTTAGTTTGTCCTAATGATTTGTGGGGGTTGGAGCCATTGCACCATATTTTCCTAAAAGGTGAAGATTGTTCACCAAAAAGGAAATTAATCTACATGTTACAATGCTGTTAAAAAATGGGAGACGTATGAGGGTAGTGAACTTTTCTAATAAGCAATTTAGATTGGGAGAGATGTAATTAAATTTTATTATTTAATTGAATATTTCTAATTAAAATAATAATAAAATTTACATTTATATATTCATATATTGATTGGAAGGCTTCTCATAACGGTCACTTCTTTCGATTAGATCCCCTTCAAGCCTTTGGGATACCTAATACTTTCTTATATAGTATAGTTAGGGCTTGCTACTTGTTGGCGTGTTGGGGTAAACAAACTTGATGTGTGCTTTTTTTAATTTTTTTTTATCTCGCAGTTGGAGTCTATGGAATAAGAAAGAAATTTGATAACTTGAAAAAAGTGGTAGCTTGACAAAAGCTGTAGAGAAAATATTAATCTCCCCTACCTTGACAGAACTTGTGGTCAATATCAACACCTGTAAGAACTTTGTTGTGGAATATTATCAAAACTAATAGAAGGATATAAAAGAGTGCATTGTAAGAACCTTGACAAACACGGCCACTGAAACTTGGAACATTGTTTGTAGAAAGAGAAAATTATGTTTCTTTTTTCCAAACATGTATGTTAGTATATTACAATTTAATGAATATGTTTTCTTATTATCATATATGGTTTCATACTTTAACAAAACATTCCCTAAGACTTCACAATGTTTTATTATTCAGTAAAAGATTTGCCAAGATCTTACAAGATTTTATAATTCAGTGAAAGATTCTCCATCACTATACAAGATAATATAATTTGGTGAGAGATTCGCCAAAAAAATTATATATACATATTATATTATTGATAAAATCACCTCCCATTTTTCCTATGTATCATAGGGATTAGCCCATTTATTATACATATAAATTTAGGGTGGTTCTTGAAATTTTCCCTGATATCAGGGAACAAGGATGGAGAATATGGCCTCAAAGAGCTAACGATATGCCTAATGAGACTAATTTTTGGGAGAGAGAGGGTATAGATACCTAGGGAAAGCCCTAAGACCTAAAGGCCACAAAGGAGAGGCCAAAAGCCCTTAAGAGGGCTGCATCTTAGGGGAAGAGAGGGAGGAGGGCTGAGGAGGGAGGCCGAAGGAGAGAAGAGGAGGAAGGGAGGCAAAGGGAAGAGGACAAAGGGGAAGAAAAGGGACGAGGAGAGGGAGTAGAGGCTGGAAGGAGGGCTGAGGAGGCCTCATAGTGGAGGAAAAAGGGCCAAAGAGGAGGCTACAAGGCCTTTAGTGCCCGCAGCAAAAGGGAAGAGAGGAGTTCGACGCCTCAGAACCCACAACAGGCCCAAACCAAGACGTTGAAGGGATGAAGGCTAACGCTAAGGCCTAGGAAGGAAAATCGGGTCTAGACGTCTCGAAAAGGCTAAAACCCTTGCTCAAAAAAATTATGCTTCAACTCTTTTGGTTTTTCCATTTTTGTTTCATGGGAAACTTGCAATTTGTTTTCCAAAAGACTATATCTTACCCTCAAGGGCTTAGATCTAGCTCTTCTTCCACTTGATTTCTTGATCTAACATGCAAAAATGAAAATAAAAACACCCAAACCCTAATATATATAAAAGTAAAAGTAAAACCCCAACCCAAATTAGACAAATATTTTACAAATTTAAATTTACAAAACTATTTACAAAATATAGACGGGTTTTCAAATAGATTTTGAGAAAATTATTTTTATGATATTTTTTCCTTGAAAAAATGGCTAAAACGCTTCATAAAAATTAATGCTCACTATAGCCCAAGCAAAGATTCAATCCACCATGTAAAAGCTAGAGATCCAAGAAAAGTAACTCTTGCTCACTGTCTATGAACTTGAAGACTAAGGATTGAGTACCTACACACTATGTATTATCTCAAAATAACAATATAAAACACCACATAGGAAGCCCGTAGTCAATACATACCACAGATCAACGACAAGAACACCTCGAGTTACACCCCAAAGTTTTTTATTATAGTAGAAAAAATAGTTCCTAGTGGGACAATAATTTACAAAATGCTTCAGCAACAATTCTAGCCAAATATCAAGATTAGTAAATACTCAAATGACTCTAATTTATAGATAAATCCTCCAAATAGAAAAATAACAGCTAGTTTCTTTGATCTTTGTCAAAATAATATTGGTCGTTGATAAATACTTCAAGATCTTTTAATCTTGGCCCTTGATTTCTTATTTTTGAGAAATTTTCGAATTTATCATCTAATTCCATTTTAATTAGCTCAAAATTAATTATTTAGAGCTAATTTCCTTAAAAAATTGACTTTGACTTAACCAACAAGGTCCAAGTGTCCAAATTTTCTTGAAAAAGACAATATTTCCTTGGTGGAGGACCTTTAAAAATTGATTCTTTCAAGACTCAAGAATTTTCCCATATGGAAAATTTATTTTCCTAGACAATTTAATTTTGACTCTAATTAATTAATTTTCTGGCTTAGGATTTAATTTAATTTTGTAAAAAAAGTAATTAATTTGCACGTGAGGGGATTAATTATTTTTCCAACCCTCTAATACATATGATTTTTTTTTTTACAAGACTCAAACACGGAATACACATTCACCTTAGACCCTCAAGATACATAACCCATATGTGAATCAATATGATCGAGTAAATTAAGTGATTTATAATAAAATAATTTAGTCAATTAGCTTAAATTATTCCCAAACCGCTTTTACATCAGACTTGACTAAAACACTAGGACTCACCTAATAATTCGACAATAAATTTCACCCTAGCTTTGGGGGTTTAATTTGGAGGGGAAAAACTCTTCTGATTAGTCGTGTCGAAAAGCACAAGTAATTAGTGAGGTTAAAAAACCTCCTAGGATGGAATTCTTCATCAAATTATACTGAAGGTTTTACTAAGATCAATAACCTGCAAAATGGGATGACTATGACACATGGACTACTAATATGTGATCCGATCCTTGTTGAAAAAAGTTGGCACTTCCGCTTCACTGGAACTTTGATAATTTTAGTGCAACATGTCTCAAGGAAGATGTGATGAAATACGTCGAAGCATGCATAACGCACAGGCATAATAAGGTCAAACACACATATCCTATAGGTCTTCTCCAACCTTTACCAATTCCAGAACAAAAATGGGAGAGCATCTCAATGGATTTCATCACAGAGCTACCTAAATCACAAGGCAAAGACTCCATCTATACCGTGGTGGAAAAGTTGTCAACATTCACACATTTCTTTGCAATCTCAACTGGTTATTTAACCCAAAAAGTAGAAGAAATGTTCTTCAAAGAAGTATTCGGATTCCATGGACTACCTAAAAATATAGCCAGTGATCGAGATAACACGTTTATGGGTGCATTCTGGTAGGCGATTTTTAGACTAGTGGGAACATAATTAACCCCCAACACTAGTTACCACCCACAAACAGATGGCTAGACAGAAATCATGAATAATTAGATTGAGGGGTACTTATGTAGTTATCTGATAGGTTAGCAAAATGCATGGCTCAAATGGTTGTACCTTGGGGATAATTTCTACAATACCACTTACCATTTGTGCATTTGATGTGATGCCTTTCAGAGCACTATATGGGTATGATGCACCATTCTTTATCGATAGAATTTTTGTAGACAACAAGGCACCAATTGCTAAAGGCTAGATACAAGAGAGTTAAAACATTCTTAAGGTATTGAAGGAAAACATGTAGGCTACTCAAAATTGACAAAAGATGTACGCAAACCAACATTGAGCTGAACACATTTTTGAGGTGGGAGATCTCATTTTCTTGAGATTGCATCCCTATAGATAATTTACACTTAAGAAAAGTAGTGAAAAAATGTTGAAACCAAGGTTCTATGGACCTTACAAAGTTCTCTGGAAGATTGGCGAAGTGGTGTATGAGTTAGAATTACCGAGCGATAACAAAATCCATAGTGTCTTCCACCTGTCATGTCTTAAGAAGGCTGTGGAACAACAGGTCACCACCTCTATCGAATTTCCACCATTAGACAGAGAGGGAAAACTAGAGTTGATTCCAAAAGCAATCATGGTTGCACGAGAAAAGAATCCAAGAAGACGAATAATTCCATAATACCTTATTAAATGGAAGAACTTACTAGAGGTGGATGCCACGTGGGAAGGAGAACAAATTTTATAGCACCTAAGTCTACAATTGCTTGAGGGCAAGCAATTTATGGAAGGGGGGGACTGTAATTTCCTCTCCAAATTGAGGGTTTCTGGAACACGTAATAGCTTATTTGACCTTGTAGGCTATAGTTTTTTCAAAGGGGTAAAAACCCAATTTTTCTATGTTGGGGCAACATTGGACAAAAATTGGGTCAGCTGCGGCTATATTAATAGTTTCACACACATTGTTGGAGCCCATGAAAAATCTATAGATAGAAGAGGGTTGAGATCAAATGAGACATCATCATTTTCAATCAATTCATTTGTTTCTTGAGCATTAGCTCTGAGGGTTTTAGACCCCTTTCTTCTTGTCAATTTTGGTGGTGAAAGATTCCACCCTAGTTGACACCTTTCTATATTTTCTCTCTGTTTTGGCACAAGAATACCATCTAGAAGGGCAACAAAATTTTGTTGGTTCTTGATCCTTATTTTGGCATAGGAATACCAATCTAGAAGGGCAACGAAACTCTGTTTTAATTCCTTTCTTTGGCACAAGACGACCATCTGGAGGCAACAAAGTTTTTTCTATCTTGTCTCCCTCGTTTTATCTATAGGAAGCCCTCCCACTAAATCAATGAATTCTGAGGACGACCTGTCACAATTCTTTTATATATTGAGGTAGGGTTTTGGCTAGATCAAAATTCTATGAGGGCAAATTGGAGTCGTTATCTATAAAGCATAGTTTTGATCCATTTAGAGTGACCTGGAGCTAAGAAACCCCCTCACATGAGTATTATGTAGCTCATTCAGTGTGTTGACCACTGACAGTGCCACCCACAATTTTTGAAGGCTCCATGCCTGAGGATATGTCAGAGACTTCATGTACTATCAAATTTTAGATATTATCAGAGTTTTTTTAACTCTAACTTCTTCTTCTCATCTTCTTCTATGTTGTACTCAAATTCTACAAGCCCTGCGAGAATGATGTAAAGTGATGCTAGTGTGACAAATTGAGTCATGTAATAGGTCTAGGTAACTTGGGACGTTGTCATCAAGTGAGTTTACTCTAAGAGGTTTTTTTTTCTTGGTTAATTATTAGGTACTTTCGAGGACTTAATAATTAATTGAAGTTTTTCTTTCAAGCATAACCCCACAACTGGAGTGCGGCTTTATGGCGAGGCCTTGGGTGAGTCCTAGTGTATAGAGTTATTTTATATTTTCATACTATATCACTCATAACATTTTGTGGAATTTGATTAGGTGTAGGGGTCAATTTTTTAATATTTTAAATTTCCCTTTCGACGGAAATTTTAATAAATTCTGATTGTAAAATGTAATAAGTGATGTATAGAGAAGTTGTATGGGGTATGTATGCTCAAAATTACACCTCTCACCCTCAAATTTCTACTAAGACACACTTTGAGGGGTAAAAAATAAGTTGTAGACCCTCAAAACCCACTTTTCCTTAGTTTAGTGGAAAAAGTGGCAATAAATTATCCCTTAAATAAAATAAATGGAGAAAAATAAATAACTCCATGTGACAAAATGACATGGAAATGACTTGGAAATGATCTCAAGTAAGATTTAAGTCAAAACACAAGTGGAATATGATTTGGCATATGACATCACTTGAGATTATGAGCAAATGGGGAAATCGAATTCCCAACTACAAAAGAGGAAATCAATTGGGTGACTTGGAAATTTGATTCTTTTGAGGATTTTGGAATGTTTGATGGGATTTTTGAGTGAGAGTTTGTTGGAGGCTTGTTTACACTCTAACTCCACTATTCCATAAAATTGGCAACTACACTTGAGGTGAGGATCTACGTATTCCCCAAGGAGACCCACACATTGTTTTATGGAGGCTCAACACATGGCATGAGGGTATGTGTCATTCATTTGGCTTGGTAGTTGACATTATGTGAGAGATGACTCTCTCTTGTTCCACACTTGGCATTCCTTGTCTTCGCACATGGAGAGTTCAATTTTCTTGTGGAGATACATTGGGCCAACTAGAGGAATTCGATTTGGTTGAAGAGCACGTGTCAAAGCTTCTTTCCACTTGGAATTCGACTTCTCTTCTTGGGATCTTCTCCAACACCACTTGTCACTTGGTTTTCTCATTTGGATTTGCTCCCAAATTTCTGTTTAAGTGAGCATTGAGCTCTCGTTATGTATTCATGTTATGAGCTATTGGGCTTGATGAAACTCTGCCAATTTGTATACTTGTTTTAATAATAAAACAAAAAATTTGGGGTATCAATGGTGGCATTATCTTTTGTTAAAATTGGAAATTATGGCCAAATTCCACTTTGGACAACTCATTTGATGGAGATGATTATTGCATTGAATTCCTCTTTTTGAGAGGACCAAAATTGAAATAAAGATCATTAAATTTGGATAATAAAAAATGTGTTTTTGAATTTATGCTCACACGTGCAAATTGTCATGGTTGACCACATCATCATGTAGGCTCGTGAAGCCCAAGAGACATGTCACTTACCCTCAACAACTTGTATAAATATGAGAGACCTCAAACCTCATTTGGCATCATCTCATCTCACACATTCTTCTCTCTCCTCATCTGATTGTTTTGTAAAACTTATTGGGCATCTCTTTTCCTCACACGTGTGGCAACAAAAGGACAAATGAAGGGCAGAAATTTCAGAGTTTGTTGCAGGTTTGGCCAGTGTTGACTAGGGGTGTTTTGACCACATTTGACTATGATTTTTAGGTCATAATTTTGTTTTTGTCAAGCCACATTTATTGGCACAGGAATTGAGGCATTATGTTGACTTTAACCGTAGACTCATCGCAGGGTTGACCACAGGCCTATCCGCAAAGTTTGACTGCTGATTTCATGATTATTTTGAGGTAACTTTGACCACCTTAGAAGGCCAAGTTTGACTGGGTATGACCGAGTTGCATAGAGGATGATTTTTTGTTGCGTTGACCTACGTTAACTTTCTAGTTAGGGAAGAATTTGACTGTTGTTGACTATAAATTTGACATGGTTGTTTTGAATGTGATTTGGAAAGTCAATTTTGACTTTTGTGCTCTCTCTCTTTGATGAACATTTGATATAATAATAAAAATAATTGATCAAATGGTTTTCCCCTTCTTGGGATTTTTTCCCTGGCATTTGCCAAATCTAGTGTCCTCTTGTCTTGGCTTGTCTTATACATTTTATTATTCATGTTCTATCTACAATTACTGTCAATGTGATTTATGGTTAATGTGATTGCTATTGGAAATCTAAATTGGAAATTGTCTTTAGACTGCTTGAAGGACATTGAAGTAATTGTGCTAAGCATAGAAAATACCATTGTTAACTAAAATTAACATGGTATCAGAGCCCAGGTGAATACAAAGCCCAACAAAGAGAGAGAAAATAAATCGCTAAGAGAGATCTGCTGGTCAAGGACAAGCCTCAATGGCTTCTACATCTTACTTCAATACTAAGGATAAACTCAATGACAAATCTAATTATCATGCATGGAAGATGACTTTGGAAGAGCATGATGCAATGGGATATGTGCAGGGAAAGGTGGTGGAGCCTCCTTCAAATGCACCAACTGTTGCTAAGAAAAAGCATAAGAAAGTTGAGGTCAAAGCTAAGAAAACTATCATTGGTTCCATTCAAAAGCATATGGTTGCCTATATTTCTGATTGGGGAACATCTAAGGAGATGTATGATAACCTGGTTGGGATGTTCAAAGTCAACAATGCAAATCAAATCCTCTTTCTCAAAAACAAGTTGAAGTATATCAAGATGGATAAAGGGGAGTCTATCCCGTTGGAAATACTGAGAGGGGGGTGAATCGATATTATTTTCAATTGTTATTTTTACTAGTTAGATCACTTATATTTAGAACACAAAATGAATAATAAGAATAAATGCTTTTATTAATTTCTTATTTACAATAAATCATGTAAAATGTATATAGGGCTCCAACCTTAGATGAAGACACCAATATTCAATCTCTGAGGCTCCAACTTGTTGCTAAGCACCAACTTGGACTTTTGTGAGGCTTTGACCTCTAGGGCACCGATGCTATCTTCTCAAGGCACCAACCTTGCGTTTAGAGGCTCCAATCCCTAGGGCACCAACCCTATCTTCTCAAGACACCAACCTTGCGTTTAGAGGCTCCAATCCCTAGGGAACCAACCCTTCTTTGGTACAGGCTTCGACCTGGTTTCTTGAGGACACCAATCCTCTAGGGTTCCAACTCTATCCTCCAAGGCACCAACCTTGTCTTTTCGAGGTTCTAAGTTCTTGGGCTCCAACCATTGCTTTACTTCATCAAGAGTTGTTTAGTTGTACTTCACGGCTCCCAATGTCTTATTCACCGAGCCCTATCAATCTTCAACAATGCCTTCACTTCGTCTCCATGTCACGTCATCAATGACAACCTTGTTCTTCACATGAAGGTGTCACCATTGCTCTTCATGTTACCCAAACAAAACTTCTTCAAGGTTACCTCATGACATCTTCAATGCATCATGATCTCCAAGGGTGTCTCCAAGACTTCAATTAATGCTTGGTGATGCCTCAAGATGTCTTCAATCAGTTATCCCAAGAAGTGTCTTCAATATTTTTCTCAAGTTTTCATCTATCAACAAGTCTTCCCAAAATCTACACACTAGAGTTCAAGAGACCTCCAACAATACTATAGATGCTCCAAGATTATTAAGTCATTAATGCTCTTAAGAAGTTGTTTCAACAAGACTTCAAGGATCCTTCAATAAAATATTTTCAATAAACCTTCAAGATACTTCATTAGAGCTACTCCATGGACCTCATCAAACAATGTTGCAATTATTTTACAACAGTTATAATAATGTTTATTCAATACTTCACCAAGACTTCTCTCTATTGTAACTCTGCTCCAAAGGTGTCACAAACTATCTTAATAATATTACTTTAATGGATCATAAAACACTATCCTCAAAACTCCCAAAACATTGTCACTAGTCTGCTCCAAAGGATGTCTAATAGAGTTCTCACAAGAGATTCCAAATTCCTAACCAAGTGCCAAAAGTTTGAATTATTAAGTGCCACAGCTCACAGGTCCAAGCTGGTAGGAGTCTACCCATAAGAAAAGCACAAGTCTGATCCAAAGTTTCCACATGTCAAAGCACAACAGATGTCACAAGCCCTAGTACTTATGCCATAGGTCCCGAAGTCTTGAGCACAGGTTCGAACTTTAATGTTTCTATCACAGATCCGAGCTCTCCACTTGTCAATAAACAAGTTCACACAGGTCTGAGTAGTAAGGAACTATTTTGAGGTCTTGCATCCCTTATCCAAGCTGCCGGAGACAGTCTACATGCCTTCTTTAAGTCTAAGGCACTGTAATATGTGCTTGCCACAACAGGTCCGACATTGTAATTAATAAGTCTTAGCTGCAATTCTCCACAGATCCGAAGGTGTTTACTTCTCTTCACACAATCAGGTATTGAACTGCTATCTGATCACTGTTCAGCCTTAAAAAAAATCTGAGTTAGGTCTGTGTGAGGTCTTTCACATCTACAAGTGACTGTACATTTAGCTAGAATGATAACCCAACGACCCAAACATAAATGAGTATGCCCTCCTCGACCTTTTTGTCTTGCTGTTTTGTATATCTGAAGTAATATTCGCCAAGTACTGTGATTGTTCACTGAAATTTCTTGGTTAAAATGAGGTTTGAAATCCTTATATATAGTGTTTTTCTCACAATAAAATGAAAAGACACATCCTTGTTTGGAGGCCGACTTGTGTCGGTTGCTCAGGTCGGCTCCATGTCTAGAATTAATAAATTAACTTAAAAAATTCATAACTTTCAAACCACTTGTAGTTTCCGGCTGTGTAATAGCTCATTGGAAAGGCAAAATTATGCTCTAAAAGATGGTCTAGGAATTACATTGAGAGGCTGCCTCTAAGGTAGTGAAAATTAATTTTATTTATGACTGTCCTTAGATTTTTGTGCATAGAATATTTGGAATAGTTTTGGGACATCGTGGCTTCTCCATTGTTTTGCACCAATAATATCATCATGATAGTATCCAACATCATGATGAAGGTATAACATCATGTATTCAATGATAGTGCAACCTTCCTTAATTTGTCAAAGACACCAAAGTAGTCTTCCAATTATGTCAAAGTGTGCTAATTCTTTAAAGAGTATGACATCATCAAGTGTATGACTCCGTATGTCATCAAGGGTTAAGGTATAGATCATCAAGGCACATGCAACATTATAGTTAGTTTAAGGGCTCCTCAGGACTTCTTCATTAATGGTTTGACATCTTCATTGATGGTATCCTTGTCAAACAAGAGTCCTTACATCATCATCTGGGACCAAGCACCTCAAGAATATTGACATCTCGGTCAATGCCATATTGACATCAATGACAACCTTGCTTAACATACCCAATCCTACTTCATGAGAATAACTAAAATCAAGAATGACCTACTATCTATTAGAAGTTATTGCTGATAGGGAGCTCACTCTCATTGCACTTGGAGGTCTTTAAAGACCTTGGGATGTATTTTTCACCATTATTCTCAAAAATGACAGGATACTTGGTTTCAATGAATTATTGGCTAGATTCACTCAAGAGGAGGCTAGAGTGATGGAGAGAGACAAGCCCTCAAATGGAAATGAACCTACTGCTTTCTCTGCTCATGCAAAGAGGAAGAATAATGTTGTTCCAAGGAAACATGGTCAAGGATTCAAGAAGAGATTCAAGGAAGGAATAAAAGGAATGTGTTGCAATTGCAAGAGGTTCGACCACTATGCTAGAGAGTGTCCTCACAAGAGGAATACTCCAAGGGATGATGACAACAACAACCACAACAATTTCAAAGGCAATGGTAATCAAAGAAATAACAAGTTCAACAACAAAGGAAATAAGAATGCTCCCACTTCAAAAAATGGAAATGGTCGATCCCCCAAGAGGACAAGAAATGTCAAGTATGATGAAAGTGATGTTGTAGGAAAACAAGATGAATTTGATCTTATTTTTGCTCTATCTACTACCTCTCCTCCAGATCCATTGGATCATTCGTTGATAAATAGTGAAGCCTTAAGGCACTTCACTGGGTACAAGGAGGCCCTCTCAAATTTGGTTGAAAATAAGACTAATTTGAAGTTCATACTTGGAGATAATGCCACCTACCCCATGAAATGGATAGGTACTTTCACTCTTCACTTGAATCAAGGTCAAACAATTCATCTTCAAGAAGTATTATATGTGTCTGATTTGAAGAAGACCATGGTATCTATTTCTGCAATGGAAGATAAAGGCTTCAATGTAGCATTCATTGATAGAAAGGTACATATTTGGAAAAGAAACCCTAAATGTGCATTTACTCTTGGATTTATGGTTGATGGTCTCTATGAAGTTGGAAGAAGTCCTTTGGGAGATTTGGCAAGCGATACTTCTCTTCAATATGAGTTATGGCACTAGAGATTTTCCCACTTACATTACAAAGCCTTACTCAAGGTAAGGAATATGGTCATAGGTATGCCTAAGTTTAACATGAACCATGAAAGTGTTTGTTAGGGTTGTGCAATTGATAAACATACAAATGGACCATTCCCTTCTAGTGAGAGCAGCACAACTGATATTCTTCAAGTGGTCCATTTTGACATGTTTGGTATGTTTCCCATAACATTGTTTGGAGGATACTAAAATTATGCAATCTTTGTGGATGACTACTCTCACAAAACATGGGTCTATTTCTTGAAGAGCAAGGATGAAGTGTTCAAATGGTTCTATTCTTTCAAAGCATTAGTGGAAAATAAAACATGGAAGAAGATCAAGATATTGAGGATTGACAATGGAAACAAATATGAATAAAATGAATTCAATGAATTTTTTAGAGAGGCTAACATTAAGAGGGAGACATCTGTCCCATACACTCCTGAGCAAAATGGATTTGCTAAAAGGAAGAATCAAACAATCATGGAAGCCACCCATGCCATGCTCCATGATTAAGGCCTACCACTATTCATATAGGGAGAAGCTGCCAACACTGCCGTATATGTTCAAAATAGGAGCCCGCATCAAGCCTTGGATTCCAAGACACCCAAGGAAGTCTTCATTGGTAAGAAACATGATGTTTCTTGTTTTAGAATATTTGGGTGTCCCGTGTATTTTCACGTGTCTAAAGAGAAAAGGAACAAGTTGGAAGCTTCTGGGAAGAAAGAAATATTAGTCGGCTATAGTGAAAATTCAAAGGCATATAGAATCTATCTGACTATTTAAAGAGATGTGGAAGTAAGTCGTGATATCACCTTTGATGAAGACACTACCCTTGGGAAAGCCAAGGATCTCCCTATACCAAGGAAGGACGATGATGATGCTACTGAAAAACAAGATGAACTTCCGACAGATGAGCCTATGCCCAATGTTGAAGGCTCGATGGATCCTATTGGTCCACCTCCTAGTGATATCTCTACCTTAAGGAAATGTCCACTATGGCTCAAAGATACTCTTGAATATGCTGAAATACATATCGCTCCAAGAGGGACATTTCGTGAAAGTAAGAAGCCGAACATGTATCAAGGTTATTTTGATGCTTTGAGTACTATTGTTCAATATGAACCATGCACGTTTGAGGAAGCTGCAAGACATGAACTTTGGAAAGAAGCAATGAATGAGGAGTATAAGTCAATAATGAAGAATGACGTCTAGAATGTGGTGCCTAGGCCCAAGGACAATTTTGTGGTCACTTCTAAATGGATTTACAAAATTAAACATGGAGCTGATGGGAGTGCTAAAAATATAAGGCCAAGTTCATTGCTTGAGTCTTCTCTCAAAAGTAAGGAGTGGAATATGACGATATATTTGCATTGGTTGCCTGATATACCACTATCTGATCTATCATTGCTCTCACTACCAATGAAGGATGGAGCCTACATCAAATGGATTTTAAAACTACCTTCTTGCATGGCTCGCTTAAGGAGGAAGTCTACTTGGACCAACCTCAAGGGTTTTAGGTTCAAGTTTGAAGGACACATGTATGTAGGTTGAAGAAATCTCTCGATGGGTTGAAGCAAGCCCCTAGGGCTTCTTATGAGAGGATGGAAAATTATATCATGAAGTTGGGATTTACAATGAGCTATGATGATCCTAACCTATACTTCAAGGTTGAAAAGGAAATGCCTCTCATTTTGGTCCTTTATGTTGATGATCGCTTTCTAATTGGTGCAGACCCTATCCTTTATCAATGCAAGAGGGAGTCAACTTTTGAGTTCGAGATGAAGGACCTAGGACTGATGCACAACTTCCTAGGCCTTGAGGTCTAGCAAAATCCGGGTGAAATTTTCCTTTCTCAAGGAAAATACATTGTGAAGTTGTTAGAGAGTTGTGGGATGGTGGATTGAAAGTTTGTATCTATTCCAATGGAACTCAATTTCAAAAAGATATGTGGAAGTGTTGTTGGGCATGAATTAGAAAACTCTTCTGAGTATCGACAACTTGTGGGGGCCCTGATGTTCTTAGTAAACTCCCGACTGGACATATGCTTCGTTGTAAATACTTTGAGCCAATTTATAGTTGAGCCTCATCACATATATTTGATTGTTGCTAAGAATCTCTTGAGATATATCTGTGGCACAATCAACTATGGGCTAAGATTTATTGCTGAGAATTTGAGGCTACATGGATATTCTGATGCTGATTGGGCTGGCAATGTGGCAGATAGAAAGAGCATGCCAGGATGATGCTTCTCATTGGGGCCAACCTAAATTTTAATGGATGAGCAAGAAGCAAAAACTAATTGCTTTAAGCATTGCCAAGGTCGAATATATTGCTACTAGTATGGTCTATTATGAAGCTGTCTAGTTCAAGAATCTCTTTAGTGAGCTGTATGAGCACATGCTAGATACCACATTGGTATATTGCAACAACCATAGTGGGATTCATCTTTCATAGAATCCCATGTTCCATGAATTCTCCAAGCATTTGGACGTTAGGTACCACTTTATGCAGGATATGGTACAACGGGGAGAAATACGGCTCCAACACATCAGGACTGATGAGTAGAATGCTAACATTCTCATGAAGCCCTTAGGAAAGGTAAAATTCTTATTCTTTTGAGAGAGATTTGGATTCGTGGAAGGACTCTCTCATGAGTGTCTCGCTTAAGTTGGACACTGAGCTTTGGGAGCTCCTGGGGGCTTGGGGTACTTCTTGGAGCTATGAGTGACCATAGGGTGATTGACACCTTCCCTTATAGGTGAGTTGTGTATAGGGTGTGTGGTTCACCTTCCCCTGTGATACCCCATGATGGTTGACATGTGTTTAGGGTGAGTGGTTCAACTTCCCCTATTATTGATGACATGTGTGTAGGGTGAGTGTTTCACCTTCCCCTACGATTAATGATATATGCATAGGATGAGTGGTTCACCTTCTCCTATGGCAGATGAGCAGCATGAGTGGTTCACCTTCTCCTATGGCATATGAGCATTATGAGTGGTTCACCTTCTCCTATGGCATATGAGCAAGATGAGTGGTTAACCTTCTCCTGTGGATCCCCCAACATACATCCTACCCAAGTAGTCTGGAACTCATGGGAAGTACCTCTCATTTGGCCAATGAGGTGGGAAAAGTGGATAGGGAAATTAGCACTACAGATGGACACATTGTGTATTGTCATACTCCATATGTCTAAGATGCATGGTGTTCAACAACTTGATCTAGGATCAAGTCCTATTAGGGTTCTACCCCTTGATTGAATTTTGTCAGTGGAGAGTGGTAAGGTTTTGTGACTCACTCTCGATCGAATCTTCTTCATTATTAAGTCAGTGTTCAATAGAGTTGGGATGAGATGCAGAGATGGTACATGATGATAGGACGGCATGATGATCGATGGCCAGATATTGGCAGGTGGAATTCTCCCTAGTTGAGAGGGAGTGTTAGAATTGGAAACTAGGGACAAATTCCATTTTTGGACAACTCATTTGACATAGATGATTATTTCATTGAATTCCTCTTTTTGAGAGGGCCAAAATCGACCTAAAGATCATTAAATTTGGATAAGAAGAAATGTGTTTTTGAAATTATGCCCACACATGTGAAAATTGTGAAGGTCAACCACATCATCATGTAGGCTCATGAAGCCCAAGAGAGATGTCACTTCACCATCAATGACTTGTATAAATATGAGAGACCTAAAACCTCATTTGGCATCATATCATTTCACACATTCTTCTCTCCCCTCATCTGATTGGTTCGTACAACTTATTGGGCATCTCTTTTCCTCACACATATGGCAACAAAAGGACAAATTATAGGGCTGAAATTTCAGAGTCTGTTGCAGGTTTGACTAGTGTTGACCAGGGGTGTTTTGAACACATTTGACTACGTTTTTAGGCCATAATTTCGTTTTTTGCAAACCACATTTATTGGCATAGGAACTGAAGCATTATGTTGACTTTGACCGTAGACCAATTGCAGGGTTGACCGCAGAGTTTGACTAAGTTTGATCATTTTTTCATGACTGTTTTGGGATGAATTTGAAGAAGGCCGAGTTTGATTGGGTATGATTGAGTTGCATAGAGGATGATTTTTTGTTGTGTTGACGTATGTTGACTTTCTAGTTAGGGCATAATTTGACTGTTGTTGACTACATTTTTGACATGGCTGTTATAACTGTGATTTGACAAGTCAATTTTGACTTTTGTACACACTCTCTCTCTATGTTTAACATTTGATATAATAATAAGAAGAATTGACCAAAGGGGTTTCCCCAACTTGGGGTTTTTTTCCTTGGCATTCACCAAATTTAGTGTCCTCTTGTCTTAGCTTGTCTTCTACATTTTATTATTCATGTTCTATCTACAGTTACTTTCAATGTGATTTATGGTTAAATTGATTCCATTGTAAATCTAAATTGGAAATTGTCATTGGGCTTCTTCTCAATTTCTTATGCATTTGGATTGTATTAGCTTCTATTACCATTCATTGTGGATTTATATGTGTAAGCTATCTTGCATGTATCTTTGATTTAAAGAGGTATTCTAGGAATAAAAAATGCTAATGATTTTTGGAGGAATATTTAGTTTCTTTCACCCATTGTATTTGCTTTATTTCCTTTAAGTACCCTAATATTTGTTTCCAAGTGTGTAGAAATTTTTTTTTGGAATTGTGTGCAGGATTCTTTTGGGCATGGGAACAATCTTACATAGATAAACTCACTCACAGATTCAACATACGAAAGACCCATCGATCTTAACTTCAAGGGCTTCATCCAAAGAGAAACAAATAAGGGGAGTTCTCTCTTCCCATATTTTACTTGAATCGCTTATAATTAAAATTTCATATTTCATTGGATCTAAATCTAGAGCTTTCCAATAATTATATAAGCTAATTAGAGAATTTTCCTAAAGTAGACGAGTATGGAGTTTCATTCCCATGACTTGTATACTAGTTTTGTATTATTATTTGTTTTTCTTGCATTCTTTCTCTACTAATTTCCAAATTTGTTTTGCAGCGTTTTGAGCAACAACCTAAGTTCACTTTGACATCAAGTTCGAAGAAAGATTCTTCCGGAAACTACTAATTCATCCTTTGTAGGACCCTTTGCATTTGTTGGGTAGTTTTTTAGCAATGTCGTTAGCCCTTTTGAAGCCCATCATTGGCTAGGTCGAATTATTTAGAAGACTTCCTTTGTTTCTCTCTAGGCCGTGGTCCTTAGGAGAGATTTAATCTCTTTATCTTCAAGCTATTTCCTCCTCATTTCAAGTCTTAAATTTGCACGTAATTTTCAGATTTCAAATAGGTTTTCTTACGCCTCATTTGTATTGATTTTGAATCAAGAGAAGTCTATAGTTAAAGTGTTTTATTGTGAAGACTTCCTTGAGGCTCTTTGAGGCCTAGAGAGGCTCTCATTCCTTTGTAGCATATCGAATAAGAATTTTTTTTGTCTTGAGGGAGCTTGGGAATTTTCCCATTGCATCCTGCCTCCTTATTTAGAAAGAGGACTTCTCTTTTGGGTGGATTGATTCTCTTAATAGCTTCCAACTTACTTTCATGCTTTGCTCTTGTTAATTTAATTTAACTTATCCATGGTTTAACTCACAATTTCAACACATAGCACTGACAATTTTTGAACTTTGCAGTCAAGTTTGCTACTTCATTTGCTAGATCTCTTGTGTTGGGCAAGTTTACTTTCATGGTTGCTTAAGCTACAACATTTTTAAATCTTTTGGGCAACTCATTTTATTTGTGACAACATATCTCCAACAAACATTTCACCTTTGGCTATATTTCATTAGTCTAATTTCATGATTTGTTGATACATGCTTCACTATCTTTATGTCAACTTGTGCTCAATGTTATCTTAATTATATTGCTTATTGATATACCTTTGGAAGCATTTTTCATTTACATGGAGAAAACTTGTAAATTTTTGAGCCACTTGTGAAATTTTGTGCAATTTACCTTTACAAAGTTTGTGAGTTGATGATAAGTTCCATTTATTGCTCCCATTAAGATACATTGGATACTAAAAGAATTCTATCTCATTACACTCTCTTGGGAAACAATTGCATCCACATGCATCTCATTTAGGCATTCTTAGCACTAATTTGTGTTTCTAATTAATTCACCTCTGAGCATAATCTTGGTTGAAAGACTCTTTTAAGGATCCCTTTCTTTCAACAATTTGAGGAAGATAAATCCTCTTTTGTGGTTAACATGGTGACCTTGCAGCCGTTAGAGCCACATTCTCTATAGTAGTGGAGGCATTGGGTGTGTTGGATATTCTAAGGGAGGTATCGTTAATACATCCTCTGCTATATTTCCCTGGGTGTCCCTCCACAACTCACAATAGAGACTTTTTTCAAATCAGTCGAAAGAAAGGCTACGTCTAGATAGGCATCTAGTTTTAAAATTTACCAAGATAACTACATCTCACATTAGATAGATTTGCATATCATTCTAATTTACTCACTTCATGTATTTGTCACGATGAATGATCTCATTATCTCTTGTTGTTGATTATTCCATTTAGCAAGTGGATATCTACTTATATATTGCAAGTAATACTTGGCATCCAATTGAACTTCATTTGCAAGTTATTTTATTTCAAATTGCTATTATATGTGCTTATGATCATAAATGATATTATATTTACTTAAACATCTCCTTATAAGTGCAATTTGTGTCTTGCAAGTGATATTTTATATTTATATTTTATCTAACATTTTTCCATTTTGCAGGATTATTTGTCATCATCTTTTGAGTTTTTGTTGAGGCCTCGAAAATCGTTGCAACAACATTGGGGGATAACCACCCGGTCCGGACCTTAGTACAACTCCTTTTTCGTTTGGGATGGTGGCTCCAACTGGAGATAACGGGACCAGTTTCCTGGTAGTAAAATAAAAGGGATGGATGGGTGATGAATAGTTTGCTTAAGTGATAGGCGACTAGCTTATTCTATTGACAAAAATAGGGAAATTAATACTAATCCCAGGAACAACTTATTCATTCGGAATGCAACGTTAAATAATCTTTATCTATCTAACAGGCATGTAGATGACTCTGTAAAATAAATAATAGATATTCAATCATTAAAAGATTACTTCATATGAATAGCCACAATGAAGCGATAAATACAAATTACTGCATTCACTGTTTAT
>APFE030456786.1:0-23959 GCA_000404065.3 Pinus taeda | reverse complement strand
TTTTTATTTTTTATATTTATATATATTACAACATATTGGACAAAAACCACCAACCAAAAATTAGGGGTCACCGACAATTTTAAGGAGGCAGAAAATTCACCCTTTCTATTCGTCGGACTCCATCGCTGATAAGTACCAAATTGTGGCCTCATTAGTGGCTTCCACCAAATTTAGCTAAACCTCTAATTTTAGCAGACATCCAAATTTAGTTGTCACTCATGCCAAATTTAGTTAATGGGCCTAGTTTGACCAAAACTTTGACTAGCCGTAACTTTCACATATGGACTCGGACTGAGGTTTCGTTTGAACTATTGGAAATCTTGAAAAAAGATACTCAATCTGAGCTTATTTTCATTACAATCCAATAAATCCTATTTTTGAGATTTTCCTAAGCCCTCTTGGATCTTGGAGTGTCTCTAGAGCCACCTAAATCATTTCTCCCCACTAAGGAGCTTTTGTTCGTCCAAAAGAATGAAAATAATCTGCATCTACTATGTTACATTTTCTGCACAACACTTGTCCTGATAGGCCACAATCCCTTCTCCTTCACCCTTGTTCTTCAGAGCCATAAGTGATGAACCGACACCTACATCCTCTGCAAAAATGTAGTACAATATTTGCAAACTACATATTCAATTAAATGACTAATCATGACCCAGTCACCCCCATACTTACCAAGACTTTATAAGTACATTCTTTGGTCATGTGTACATCATAATAGAAACCAATACCCCAACTATCAACTAAAAAATGCCAAAAACAACATTGTTGCTTTAATAAGCGATGGAAATCACATCATCACTTTTACAATTATGTCACAACACGTGATATACAAAATGTGGCCATGAAAATTTACTATCTAAAATATGTTGAAATATTTTTCTCATTGCCCTAATCGGAACCCAAGTTGATAGTTCCATCTTCTGGAGTCCCAAGATCTACAATATTCATTTCATCACTTGAGTTTGATCTTGGGTCAATTGGTCCAACACCTACAAATCCTACAGTTGTGATCCTATCATCATCCTCTGATTCAAATTCTTGGTCTTGTTGCATAATTACAATTGTCTTTTGCTTCTATTTTCTATCATTCCTCTTTGGCCTCAATTCTTGATGAAATTTCTATTAATGTTCCTCATCATGCCCTACCTTTTAATAATGAGTACATGAGTTCTTTTCTTCCTTTATCCTTTTTGTTGTTTTCCTCTTTGGATGGTCTTCTTACTCATGCTTCCCCATAATTTCAAGATATAAAAATGTCATACTAGCCTCATCAAGAGTTTTAGGTTCAATTAATAACAATTAATGACACAAATAACTATGCAAAGAGCCATTATATTTCATCAATGTCTCAAGGGTGTCTAATGGAACATTTAATTCTGGTGCTTATTTCCTAAATTCTTTTGTAAAATTATGAACATTTTGTCCTTTACTTTGTTTCAAGTGCTTCCATTCCATCATGGATTTTTGTCTATAACCCAGTGGGTAAAAGTCTCCTCTTAAAGCAGAAATGAACTCAGACAAAGATGAAAGAAGTTTACGAATACTCTTACCACCTTTCTATAGTTTTCCTTCCCACCAAATGAGAGTCGTTCCACTCAGTTGAAGGGATGCTAGCTGGATCTTAGCTTCATCCTCTTTGATTGATTGTATGTGGAAATATACTTCATCCTATATGGTCCAGTTATCTATATTTTCTACATTAGATTCTCCACTAAAGATAGGAAAATCAAACTTGACATCCAAATTCCAAAATGGATTTTTAGATGTATTCCTATGATGCCTGTTAGAATGATGAGAAGAGGAATAAGAATAAATTTCACTGGAGGATGAAGAGGGAGGGGACTCCTCTCCTCCACCTTCATGATTTACCAAGGCGTGATCATTTGGTACTTTCTTCTCTTGCTTCATTGTCTTCTCATACTTTTCAAACAATTTGTCTACTTTTTCTTCCATGGTGTAGAAGGCCTTGCAATAGTTTTGCTCTTCCTCTAACCAAGCATATTCATCTTCCATTTTCCCTCTTTGTGCTACATGCCCTGCTTCTGGATCAAAGGACTTAAGTTTTCCTTCACCTCTTGGAGCTTTTGTTGAAAATAGAAACAATAAATGTTAAAAATAACATCAAGAAAAATTATGATCTAATCTATCCTTGAATTAATTTGGGACTTAAATTGTAATTCTAATTCTCATAGCAACTTATAACAATTAACTAAGTTAATTCGACTTAGGGCTTAGTTAATTCGAGTTGGAAGTCTATCTAGAGTCATGTAAAGTGGTTCCTAAAATTTAGGGGCTGGAGTGAGTTATTTCATGTTGTAATTATTTAATTTATTTTAACTAAGTTAAATTCAATTAAACTAGTTCCAACAAATGGAGGAATTAGTAGGAGATCCAATAGTGCGGTGTAACTTGCAGCAGTTGGGTGTAACTCGCACTACTCAACCAGTAGACTGAAGATTCACTCATAATTAACTCATGCATGCCAGATCAGAGAAATACCTAGTTGACATTGGAGTTTAGGGTAATGTACTATCAATTGCAAAATAATCTAAATTAAAAGTAATAGTGCATGCAATTAGAAGAAGGCCTAAAATAAATCATTCCTTAATTAGGAAACTCACTAATTTTAACCATTCAAATTTCTTTTAAAAGGAGGAATGAAGGCACAAGTTTAATCATTATTTTAGTGAGCACGAGTTGGTGAGCACGAGTTGGTCGAGACCAGACAATAGGACATTATCCATTTTTTTTTTTTTAATAATGTTTTTTAATAATAATAATTGTTATTAATTTTATGATTTTTTTTTGTTTTTATTGATTTTTTTTTTTTTATTTTTTTTTAGATATTATTTTGAATTGATGGTAATTTGATTTATATATTATAATTTTGTATAAATAAAAATATAGAAAGATTAAATTGATCGAACTATCCTCAATTAGAATTTTATTATTGTTTTTAATCATAAATAATGAAAATATAAAAATATATTCCAGAGAGGCATGAATTTTATAGATAGCTTTCTCATGAAAGCGGACCGAAAATTTGTGACTAAAACTAGTGTTATCTATAAGCTCTAAAAGCCATGGTTGCTTGCATGGAATAAGAAAAAAATAAAGACCATAATATCGTGTGGGAAAAAGCCGACCCCAAAAATAGCGGGAGCTAGATATATTATAAACCGTTTGGTTTGGTTTCGCGCACAACCCATGTTCCATCTGGCTTACCCTCTAATTTGAAAGAGATAACCCGTATCTCGGAACAGAAATTTGAAGGTGTTTGTTTCTGTAAGAGAAAACTATTCTGCTGCATTGTTGTGTCAGAGCATCTCAACATACAAGCATGGAAAATAATGGGTATGAAGTTGACGACGTCTCTCATGCTAACGCTGTTGCAAGAAACAGTGTAAACTCAAATATTCAAAATATGAATATTTTGATACAGGGGCAGGGGCAAGCAAAAGATCACGGCCGAGTTCCATATGTGCATAATGGGGTATGGTACCCTGGTACCCCAAATAATGTGTCATCTCAAGTTCAGGGTCAAGTTCCATATGTACATAATGGGGTGTGGTACCCTGTTAAGCCAAATAACGTGACAAATCAAGATCATGGCCAAGTCCCATATGTACATACCGCTGATACCCCAAACAACCTGTCAGGTCAAAATCACGGCCGAGTCCCATATGTCCATAATGGGGTTTGGTACCCTGGTAATCCAAATAACGTGTCAAATTTGCAGAGAAATTACACATATCCTAATCCACCGCCTACAATGGATATGAATATGAATGGGTATACATATCCTAATCCACCAACTGCAATGGATATGGGTATGAATGGTTATGACGACGGCTATTACGAACCAGGGACTCCGTATGGTGGCTATTACCGTTATTATGATCACCATGCTGTGAGCTATATTCCCAACTACCATTATTACCATCCACCCTCTAACGGTTTTTATCAATTGCAACAAGAAGAATTGCAACCCCAACTCCCACCACGGCCGTTGTCCGAGGCAGGAAGAAGGGGAAGCTTCGGGAGGAATTCCAATGGAAGATACAGTAATACCCTTGGAGGTAGAGGCAGAGGATTGAGCACCAATAATAATAATACATCGTCGTCCCAAGTCATGGGCAACATCGCAGAGCAGCTGATGAGAATGACAATCAACGAGGGCCAAAGATCCGCCCCACTTCAAGATCAAGCTGAAGGCCACGCAGAACGCCACGAGCATGCACATGCAGAGGCAGCAGCAAGATTTAGCAGAGAGTATTCGAATGCCAAGTTTTTTATTATAAAGTCTTGTAGCAGGGAGAACTTGGTGAGTAGTATGCAACATGGAGTTTGGACGAGCACCCACAGAGGAAACAGAATATTAGATGCAGCTTACCGTGAAGCCCGTCAAGACCCTGAGAATGCCAATACTTTTTGTCCAGTTTTCTTATTCTTTGCGGTAATCTTATCACTTTCTTCCTAAACTGCTACTGTTTTAATAAATTGATTGTATATCACGTATTTCAATTGCTTGTGTATTGGACTGATATGATCAAAATTTGCATAAAAAATTATCTAAATCTGGGTGCATGGCCATATAGGTGAGAGGAGGTGGGAATTTCTGTGGCGTTGCTGAAATGGATGGTCCAGTAGATTTTGAGGCTAGCGCAGATTGTTGGGATCTTGAATGGAAGGGGAAATTTCCGGTGAAATGGTACATAATTAAGGATGTTCCTTACAACCAATTCCAGCATATTACTTTTAATTCGGTAGAAAAGATACCAATCATATATAGTCGA
The DNA here is from genome assembly GCA_000404065.3 of Pinus taeda. Taxonomy (NCBI): domain Eukaryota; kingdom Viridiplantae; phylum Streptophyta; class Pinopsida; order Pinales; family Pinaceae; genus Pinus; species Pinus taeda. Next base: position 19,160 of record APFE030456786.1, on the reverse strand, counting down.
GATGCCGAAAAAGTAAGTATTCGTACTTTCTAAGTTTCTATTCATCGATAATGGCTTTAGGTCAGATAATGAATGGATGCAGGTAGTTACAGAGTAGAGTAGGGAAGATTACATAGGAGAATAGCTTTTGATTAATGATATTTGATTGTGGATTTGCTTGCATTAAGGTCGAATTTGAGAAAGGAGTAGAAATGCTGGACATATTTAACAGCTATGTTGTTCTGTTGGAGGATGTATCAACGTTGACTGCATCATCACACCAACAGTCACTGCGCCCATCACCCCATCATCACGAAGTAGAGGAGGAGAAACAGAAACAGAAAAAGGAAGATGAAGAGAAGGGAGAAAAAGAGTGCGAACAGTCTTGCATTGGGAGTAGCAGCTGTGACACAAACACAGATCAAGCAGAGCATGATCCGATTGAGAACAGTCCTACTGTGATGCAATTAAAAGAGATTGTGAACACCGATGAGACGCAACAGACTGATGTGGACAGCTCCATGAAGCAACCAAAGACTAATCTGGACAAAGAGGAGACACACCAACCTTCTGCGGAAACCAATTATGATCTACCAAAAACTAGGGCAGACACCCATGTGACGACCAAAGTGAGTGAGGACAGCACTGGTTATACCAAGCAAATCTTGAGGTCACCCTAAACCATGGGCGTGAACACTGGTTATCTAATTCGTTAATTTAATAATTCTTGTTTAGCTTGATAAAATAATTCTTGTTTATTGTAATTTTACAGTTACAATAGAAAAATATTAATATAAGCAATTCTGTTTAGGTTGATTTGCATCCAGGCATATACAAACCTCACTTAGGAGTTGACGAGAGGGAAGAAATCAAATAATTGATAGATTATAGATACAAATGCCAAGGACTATGAAAAATAAAAGTAAGATCGATCTAGCAATTCATGTCAAAAAAACAAATGTGAGTGCCCTTACCCGAATTGAATAAAGAACTAGACGTTAACCCTTATTAGAGTATTGACTTGGTTTAAGGTGAAATGGTGACTTTGGTCATGTTTTCTTCATAAGTGAGTTTGGCACCAAAAGACCATCTTCTCAAATAAAAAGTATTCTCGTGTATAAAGATATGATTTATTCAATATTTTAAATTGAAGGTCATAATACAATATGTATTTCAAATTAGTTGGTGATCATGTTATTTATTTAGTCTTTTATGTGGATGATATGTTGTTGATTGGAAATGACACATAAATAATCTATGAAGTGAAAACTCAATATCCCTCTATATTTAATATGAAGGACCTTGGTGATACACATCTTATTTTGGGTAGGAAAATTAAAAAAGATTGGAAAAACATGAAACTTGGTTAAATTAGAGGAAGTATGTCAAGACAATATTGCAAATATTTAATATGCAAGAATGTAAACTAATGAAGGATTGTATTCTTGTCAGTGAAATTTTATCTGCAAAATAGTTTCCCAAGACATGGAAAGAGAAAGAGGACATGTCTTGTGTTCCATATACCAGTGTGGTTAGAATTTTGATGTATTGGATGTTTTGTACTATATTTGAAATTGTGAAACTAGGGAAGGAACATTAAACAATAGTAAAGAGGGTTTTGAGGTATTTGTGTGGAACTAATATCCATGTACTGTGTTACTAAGAAAGGCCAATATTAGATGGAGTGTTAGATACACTTAGGTTTGTTGATGCAAATTGGGTTCAACATCTAGATCCTAGAATATTTATATGTGGGTTTGTGTTTAGACTATTTGGAGAAACAATTAATAGGAAGAGAAAGAAAGAATTTGTAGTGGTAATGTCAATATAGAATTTGAATACATGGCAGCGACTCAACAAGTAAGAAATTAGTATGGTTATAGAGGTTGTTTAGGTACTGACTTGGTCTAGTGAGCTATGAGGATAGATTGTGATAGACATAGTGCAATTTTCCTAATGAAAAACGTAGTGAACCATTATAAGACAAAGAATATTGATGTTCAATTTCATTTTATGAGAGATATGGTTGAAGAAAAGGTGTTGTTGCTGAAGGTGGGCACTTTGAAGAATGTTACAGTTTCATTGAGAAAATTTGTGAGCACTAAGAAGTTCTCTTGATGTAGATAAGAAATGTGCATTATTGTCTTAGATTATTTGATCATGTACTCCTATGCTCCCCTATGTGAAAATAAAACAAGAGGGATAATGTTGGGTATGTGTTATAATTTTTGCATGACTATTCCCACATGTACATTGTTCTAGGTGTAACAGGGTGGAAGTAGACCCGCTTGTTTCACAAGGGAAAATCCCTCCTCGCATGGTAGTTTTGGGGTAGTCTCCCCCCACTCCCCCCTTACCCCCAACAAAATAAAAAATTGGGAAACTTTTTTTTTGTCTATTTTGTTGTTTTTTTTGCACATGAGTTTTTCCTTTAGTAGTTTTGTGGTGAATGGCAGTTTTCCCCATGGTTTTCTACTTTCGATTGAGCAACTATAGTTGCATTATATTCCATGATCAATGGATTGGTGGTTTATAGATGTCATGGTATATATATTGTATTGTAATACTATACAAAACACATACACTAAAAAAAATATTATTGGCTTCCCTGGTTTGTTTTCCAAGATATAATCTCTTTATTTATGTATGTGTACGCCATTGCATCTCTTATGTTTTAATTAAGGATTTGTTTGTAGAAATTAATTATATAGAGTTAAAACCTATAGAATGGAAGCTTATTCATTCACATATGGATTTTAAGGATAGCACTAGGCATGGATTGTAGAGGATGATATCATGAATACTACATTTCCAATTGATTGGGGTTCACTCGCATATACTATGATTCCCTTTGGTTTGAATAGCACACCTACAATATTTTTTCATGTGTGGTAGTATCAATTAAGGAGTTATGCACAAGTTTCTAGAGGTATATGTGTATGATTAAACTATTTCCAGGTTGTTGATATCACATATACATGTGTTGAGGTTAATACTTGATTGATGCATACAACGAAAAATATAATTGAACATAGAAAAATATAGTCTCCACATGCCCTTTGGAACATTCTTGGGACATGTTAGGTGTAAATAAGGATCTCTTGTGGATTCCACAAAGGTAATTGTGATTGTGGAAATGGTGGCCCCAACATTAGCCAAAGAGTTGTGCACAACATTGGGACATACTAGTTATTAGAAGAAATTTGTTAAAATCTATGTTAATATTGATGTGCCATTGGAGAATCTATTACAAAAGGATGTAGGGTATGTTAGGAGTTTGTACCTAAGAGTGTTATGAGGTATTGAATCTGGTAAAGATGAAGTTAGTTATTGTACACCTATCTTGATGTTTCCAAATGGATGAAGATTTTACATGTGCATGTGAAAACATCATTATTTTCCCTTGGTGTAGTCCTCACATAACCATGGGAAGGTAATATAAGTCATCATATCTAATTATCTAGTAGAAAATTATCAAATTCATAAAGGAACTACACTACCACTAAGCATGAAGGCTATGCAATGGCACATGGACTACAAAAATTTAGGTATTATTTGCTAGGAACTCTCCAAATTATTTTTAGATCATTTGAAAATAACATACTTAGTGAACAAGCCAATGTTGGGGTGAAGGATATGATGCTAGATGTTGTTATTTTATAATTTGAATTTGAGTTGTTAGTGAAACATGATAAGTGTAATTTTAGACTAGATCATTTGTTTAGGTTTAGTGGGGTAAGCTAGAGGAAATATGGATGATGAGTTAGCACACATGTAATTATCTAAGGTTGACACTATGCTAGATTAGTTCAAAAAAATTGTAACATATCTTACTACAAGAAAATTGATGAAGGGTATGCAATACCATAGTAAGGAAAATTGTAACAAGAAGCATGGATTACTAGTTTGTTATAGGATAATTGTACAAAGTGGGAGCCATTGTCGCTATATTGTGTAGGAGTGTAATGGAGAATGAATAGAGCATAGTATTATATGAGTCACATGAAGGAATTTCGGAGGGAACAATACAAGTAAAAAAAATTGTTGAAAGTGTTGTATATTAAGTTATCGTTGCCTTCATTATTTCAAAAATCCAAAGAATATCATAAGCACTACATTTTCTATTGCCATATTGGGAATCGATTGTGTAGGGACGAATTACTACACTCCCCTTTCACTATGTCAAAGACCTTTAACAAGTGCAAGTTGAACTTTGTTGGGTTAACAAATGTCACTGCATGTAGAACCAATGCATGGTGCATTATTATTGCAAAGGAGTATTTGAACAAATGGGAAGAGCTTACATTGGTTAATGATTATACTGTCAAAATTGTTGCATGGTTTATTTCCAAAAATACTATCACAAGATTTGGTTATTTTAACACATTATTGAGTGTTCAAGGAACATATTTCCTTAATGACATTATCTACATTTTGAACCAAGAGATTATGATCCATTATCAAAATAGTACCAACCTATTATACATAAGCAATGGTATGATGGAAGATTTTAATAACATATTTAAACGTGCTTTGACCAAGCATTAAAATGTGGAGCATGACAATTGAGATCAATGAGTTCTTTCAATACTATGGGAATACATGATTACTTGGGAAAGGACGAAAAAAACATATATCATTTTGATTCGTCTATGGGAAAGAATCTATATGCCATTATAGTTTGTGGTACATAGCCTCATTATTACAATTTCTATTAAAATGTCAAAAGCACAATATTTACAATAATGGTTTATGAGTTAATTGAATTGGAAGAGGATAGGATAATTGTTGGGTATAGTCAGCTTGTGGATAAGCATTGACAAAAAATATGGCACAAATGCAAATTGAATGCAATAATATGGAACCTGGCACACTAATATTACTTTATGATAGTAAGCTTCCAAAGCATTGTGGTAAGATCTAGATGAGATGGTTGGGGCCCTTTTGAAATATTTACATTACTAAGGTATCAAGAACAAAGTTAGAAATCCTTGGTGGTTAACCATTGAAGGGCCCAATTAATGGAATTTATTTGAAGGAATACAATGGGATGTAGTGGTCAAAGGTGACCTAACTCCAAAAATTGAAAGAAAAATAAAGTAGTTTAGGAGTACAATAGAGTTAGTTGTAGCAAGGTTCATTATTAGCTATTTTTAAAATATAGTATAAGTGTTGAATTGAGACATTCTCATGTCTAACAAATGGTGACATTCACAAATATGAAAGTGTGTAGTAATTCCACAGTCATTAAGTAAAAAAACATGTTAGTAGTGGATATACTAGAGGAGGTATTGATCAAACAAACCATTTTGGGGAAGGTTATTATTTTGAAGCTTGTTGACTTCAACATATACGTTGAGGTATGATTTCCAAAGTTACAACTCAACTGATATTTCATAATTATTATTTGAGTAGATGGAGTGAAGAAAGTTATTTCCAAGGACTTGGCTAAAATGATCTAAAAGTCTAGTATCATGATCCTATTGTATTTTTTATATTTTGGATACAACCTAACAATTATCTATTTTACTCTATTCCTATTGAGAAGATTGTATTGATGTTCCCTCTAGTTGGACTATGCATACCCTGTTAACATTGAGACAATGATATGGTCTCATATATTTTGAGGACAAGGAAGGAACATGCAAATTCATTTTCATCCCATGACTCTACATTAGAGGATGTATATGATACATATTAGATCCACATAGGGACATAGCATATACACATTTCAATAATCAAGGAATCAAGTGTTTGGTTTGTCATACAATTACTCTCTTAAGAGTTTCTCTATAAGTGTTGAAAATAGAAGTTCCCATTAGGAATTCACCTACCACTCGATAGTTAGGTGCAAATAATATGGTGTTAAATTATGAAACTATGTTAAAATTCCACTTTGGATAACTCATTTGATGGAGATTATGATTTAATTGAATTTATATTTCGGAGAGGCCCAAAAGCAACCTAAATATCACTCAAATCAGATAAGGGGAAGTTGTACCTATGAAGGAAAGCCCACGTATGCGCATTTGGACAAGGTCAACCCTAAAGCAAAATGGACACCCATGGAAGCATATAAATACAAGTGACCTCAATCTAATTTGGACAACACCAAATGTCTTCTTCTTCTCTTCTTAAATGATTGGTTTTCATAGGTCTTAGGTTGGGATGACAAAAGAAGTTTGCAAAGGTCCAAATTTATAGGGTCTGAGGCTCACATATGTTTTATAGTTTTGGGTTACAGCCGTTGGCTTGTCATAGGGTAGATCCAACCATAGTTGTAGGAAATAAAGGCTCAAGGGAATGACTGGAAACCTTCAGTCACTTGCACAACTCCTCATCCATGTGATCAGGAAGTTTGACTGAGTTTTGACCATTGATTGCAATTGACCGCAATTGACCACAAACAGGAAAAGTTGCCTCTGATATATCTTGATGCTGGAATCATATTTCTGGATGTGACTAGGTTATTAGATGACATTTTATTAAGCTCATTATACTATGTCCTAAACATTTTATGACAAACTAATAGAAGAATATTTTTTAAAGGATTTCCCCTCTAGTTGGCTTTTTCCTTGGTCTTCGACCAAATTCAATGTCTCTTGTTGATGTGTTGATTATCTCCTTTGTCATTGTATTTATTATTCTATATTCAATTATTGTTGATGAATGGAAAGACTAATTCTATTTGGAAATATTTCTCATTAAATTATTAAATTGGGCTAAAGTAATTGATACAACATAGAACAATCTGAAATATTAACCTGGAATCAGAGCTAAGGTGAAGGACAAGCCCATAAGGAGACATGCATTGAAGTAATCATCTTTGGAAATTTGAATGATCTAATTTATTCAATTCAAGATGTCTTCCTTATTCAACGAAAATGAAAATTTGGGTGACTCATCTAATTTTATTGCATAGAAAGTGAGGTTGGAAATCATAGCTGATAACAATGATGTTAGGGATTACATTCAAGGAAAAGTACCCAACCCTTCAGAGAATGATGATGTTGCTATCAAGAACAAGGACAAGAAAGGTGAGTTAAAATAAAAGAAAAATATAGCTGAAGGTTTACAAGATAATCTACTTGCACATGTTGGAAATTTCAAAAGTTCTAAAGATATGTATGATAAGATAGTTGGCATGTATGAAGTCAACAATGTGAATGAAATCATCTCCTTTAAAGATCAACTCAAAGACATAAATATGAACAAGGAAGTGTCTGTGAAATCCTACATCATGATGATATCTCTCCTTAGATATCAATTGCAAAGAGTTGTGGAAACTGTGTCCAACAAGGAATTAGTGATCGTATTTGTAAGCGATCTGACTCCTATTTAGGAAACCCTCATCACTACCATAGGAAACAATAATGTCCTCCTGTCATTTGATGAAATTGTTGGAAATATTACTAAAGAAGAATCAAGGATTATATCAAGAGGAAGGATTCAAAAGCATGAAGAAGGATAACCCACTACATTCGTCACACAAAATAAGAAGAAGAAAGGAAAAGAAGGTCCATCAAGAAAGCCTCCACCTCAAGATACAAAAAGACAAAATGATAGGACATAATCTCACATTGGATGCTACAATTGTCATAAGAAGGGTCATTATGCTTGAGATTTCCCCAAGAAGAACAATGGTCCATGTTATAATATTAGAAGCAAAAATATTTTTGATGATCGAAGAATAAAAGATGTCCGAAGGAACAATCACAATGGAAAAGATAAAAGATGAAGAACAGATGCTCCAAGTGACCATGAAGAAGATAGTCATCCTCAAAACAAGTCAAGATACTCCAAGTATGAAAGTAATGTTGGAAAAAAATCTGAATATATTCTTATTTCTGATCTTAGTAGTTCCTCCCCTCTAAATTCATGGGATAGTTGGTTGGTTGATAGTGGGGACACTCATCACTTCTCTGGTTATAAGGAAGTTCTCTCTAATTCGGTGGAGGGAGTCAAATTTGAAAATCATTCTTGTAGACAACTCCACTCATCCTGTTAAAAGTTTTGGGTCCATCAAATTTCATTTGAATTCAGGACAATATATTTTTCTCCACGACATTATCTATGTTCCAAGGTTAAATAAGAATTTGGTAACAATATCCACTTTTGAAGACAAAGGGATGGCAATTACCTTCATTAGGGGAAAGGTTCTTACTAGGCCTGTTGGATCAACTATGAGATGAATTCATATTAGGATCAAGATATGAAGGACTCTAAAAGGTTGCTAGAAGGCCACTTCTAGAATTGTACCAGGACACTAATCATCTAAACAAGCTATGGAAATGAAGATGACCCATCTACATTATGATGCTCTTCCAAAATTATAGAAATTGGTCTCAGGGATTCCTAAGGTTCAAGCCCAACATGATGGAGTATGTTTAGGATGTGCTAGTGGGAAGAAGACAAGGGGACTAATCCCCTCTAGTGAAAACAAGACAAATGACATCCTCCATCTCATCCATTCTAACTTGGGTGGTCAAATGCTTGTACACTCTCTTGGTGGCCATCTATATTATATCACGTTCATTGATAAATTTTCTAGAAATAAGTAGATATATTATCTGAATCACAAGGATGAAACCTTAAAAATGTTCAAGGAGTTCAAATCTTTAATCAGAAATCAAACAGGGAAGAAAATCAAGATACTCAAGTCTGACAATAGTGGAGAGTACACTTTAAATGAATTCATTAATTTTTGCAAGGAGGAAGGAATCAAGAAGTAAACAGTTGTTCCCTATACTCCCAAACAAAATGGAGTAGCTAAAAGGAAGAACAAGTCTATTGTAGAAGTCGCTTGATGATCAAAAGTTGTGGAAGTTCCCTTGGGGAGAAGCAACAAAAGATAATGTATTTCTTCAAAATGGGGTGCTTCATCAAGCATTGGACAACAAGACCCCTAAAGAAGTGTTCAAAGTTGTCAAGCCCAATTTTAGCCATATCCATATCTTTAGCTGCCCCATATACTTTCATGTGTTGAAGGAAAAAAGAAACAAGTTGAAAGCCATGATAAGAAAATGTATGTTTGTTGGATATTGTGAAAAGGCATTTAGAATATATATTTCAAGTAAAAGGAAGGTTGATATTGGAAGGGATGTAACATTCAATGAAAATTATTCACTTGGAAAAATAAGGGACCTTCCTTTGCGTCCTCGTACTGAGAAGAATGAGGATATGGATATTTTGGATGATTCTTTTGTGCCCGAATCTAAGACATATATTGTTAGTGATCCCATGGTGCCCATAGATCCCTTAGTTCCTCCTCCATGTGATCCTGCAAATAGGAAGAGGCAACTCTGGCTTCGAGACACATTACAAGATGATGAGAGATGAAGGAAGAAGGCATGTAGGTATCAGGGATATGTTGCAGCCATGATCACTATGATTCAAGCCGAACCTACCACATTCAAAGAAGCCATAGAAGAACCAGTTTGGAAAGATGTTATGGCCAAATAATATGAATCGATTATGAATAATGATGTATTGGATGTTGTGTCGAGACCAAAAGGGAAATCTGTGGTGACTTTGAAGTGGTTATTCAAGATCAAGCATGGAGTTGATGGTAGCATTGAGAAATTCAAGGCAAGGTTTGTGGCATGAGGATTCTCCTAGAAAGAGGGAGAAGATTATGATGATATATTTTCACTTGTGGTTCGATATACAACCATTCATTTGATAGTTTCCCTTTCCAGAAGTCGGGGATGGACTCTTCATCAGATGGACCTAAAGACAGCATTCCTCCATGGTATGTTACAAGAAGAAGTGTACGTTGAGTAGCCACAAGGATTTGAAGTAGAGGACTAAAGGACACATGTTTGTAGATTAAAGAAGGAATTGTATGGTTTGAAGTAATCCCCTAGAGCATGGTATGCAAGCATAGATATTTATTTGGTAAAGCTGGTATTCATAAGAAGTAATGCTGATCCCAACCTCTACTTCAAGGTAGTCCAAGGTATGTCACTTATTCTGGTTTTATATTTTGATGATATGTTCTTGATATGAAGTGGTCCCCTAATTATTGATATAATCCAAGACTTTTGACCTATACACAGACTTCCTTCACACCAAGTCATCCCTTTCTTTCGTCTTGTAGATGATAACCCTTTGGAAATAACTTCATCATAGCAACAATTACTTGCAGTAACAATTTTGACCTAGTAACTGGAAACGACAACAGCAACAACAACTTCGACTTGATAAAAGAGACTTCAATCTCCTAGAGGAATCCACACAATAGAGAGATAGATAGCCCAAAATTTTGGTTGTGACATTTTCTTCCTTCTTCTCCAACTTCACACTCCTTTTAGCCTCCTTTTTCCAATTTCGCATTTTTCCAACTCTTTCTTTTGGGATATCAAACTTGAGTGAGAGAGTGTGCTTCAAATGAATTCAAACTTCCTCGATACATAAGCTTTTGGTGAGGTTGAATTACCTAATTTGAGTCCAACTTGATCTCCTTGAGGCCGGCTTTTTGTGGAGGTGAAAAATACCTTATTTTACCCAACAATAAACCTTTTTACATGATTCAAAAGCCCAAGAATGGGCTCTTTAAATGGATAATGACTCTAGTGACTCAGAGTAAATCCTAGAAGTCCTCAATGAGGACTTTGACCTAAAACATGATGAATCAAGCATGAAACCCATGATTTAATAAGTCATAATAATAATAATAAATATATATTTTTCTTTATTTTGATAAATACATTTCATTGTGACTCAGATACATTTTATGAAGGTCGAACCTAGTTACATTCTTCAACTCTCCGTCTTAACTAGGGAGGTATTCATAATAACAAGTACAAGGAAGATCTCAAAACATATGAACTATGAAGAGTTGAGGTACCACAATTCCATGGACTAGATTCCTGCCTAGGGCAATCTATCGTATGTTCTCCAACAATTTAGGCACTCATGGTGCCATAGATTAGATTCCTAACTAGAAATCTATCTGGGTGAGATTAAGATGGACTAAATCTTTCATCCTATCTAGGTACCATCAAGATTACTTGTTAACCATCAACACAACGATCTAGGTGCATATCCTAGGTTAGAGTGATATGACCAATGCCACCCTCCCTACTTCAAGAACTAGACATTAACATATAGGTTGGATAAATGTCCTTCCAGGCATTTTTTATTACACACAATGACTCAACACATCAAATCTCCCCCTGATCAAACAGATCGGTAACATCAAGCATGCTTCAAAATTTTGAGATATTTACCTAAAAAATAAGAACCCCGATCAGTAACAAACTTTCAAATACATAAGTAAACACAAACCTTCGGGCTCTTCATACATCTTGATGTTGCCTTGATTGTCTCAATTTATAATGGTAGGACTTAGAGACTTTCCAAATGAATCTTGATAGAAGATTTCATAACATACAACTTCCTTTCCTACTTCACATGTAATAATATATTCTACAACTTGATCCTTATTTCCTTCTTTCAACAACACCTCAACATGCATTCTCCAATTTCTTCTTCAAGGTATCCATCATGAATATAATATGTGCTCCCTCTCAACTTGGGAAGATTTCTTCTATCGAGGCTCCCTCTTAACTTATGGAGATCATTTTTTGTCTATAACATCATAGAATCTTTCATGGCTTCCATCCTATCATCATTCATATAACTTTCTTCGCCATGCTTATCAAATTTACTTACAAACATATTCATTATCTTGAAGATTATGTACCTGCACAACTTAGATAGCAAGTACAACCAAATCCATTGAAGCATGAGGTTAACCATATCATAATCATATAATAATGGAAGCATTAGACTTTAGAAACTATATATCTATCCTTAGTTAGGTTCATAATCAGTAAGAGACACATACTTCAACTTCTTGCCCAAGTTTTGTTATAAACCCTGAATCACATCAGTAGCTTAAAGAAGATATCAATCTCATTATATCTTGCGTTGCAATATCTCTTTCAATGATATGACAAATTCTTTTATAACATATAGCAAACCTTAGAAATAGTTCGAACAAGTATAATTCAACAATGCATCTAACAAATTTTTTAATACATATGTTAGAATTTTACTAGGATTTAATGCAAGATCCTATACCCGAGCCATTCAGATTCAACAATCAAAATCAATCACAACCCAATTTCATATTTCAACAACCTTTCATAAATCTCATGTTATCACACTACCATCATATATTAGAGAATTAAACTTATAGTAAGGTTTAGTTACAAAACCTTATAATTCACAAACACTATCACCCTAAAGTATCAAACTTCGACTTAGTACCAAACCCTAGGACGTATGACCATAAACAATTAGGTCAACACATATATCTAGGATTCCATCATCATGCACAAGCATATCATAGCAACATATGTTAGTCAAATCCAATGACACAAACAGATTCAGACACCTAACATATTTGATTAGATGGACAAACATATGCATATGGTTTCATTCCTAGGACATTATCTAAAATAAGGGTCTTGCTTATAAACCCTACCAAAACTTTAAGATCTAGGGTTTAAAAAAAAAACCTAATTTATCAATACTTAAAAGGTTTGGGATTTCATACATCACCATTCAACCCTAACAACTTAGGGTTTTCATAACCATACCAAAACCCAAAAAATGACATTATCAAAGCATCAAACATTTTCATTATACTTCACCAATAACCCTAAGTAGACTAGGGTTTCACACATTATCATTGACATACCCTTAATTTAGGGTTTTACAAAGAACCTTTCTATGGTTCCACAAGAATAATCAAAGATATGAGGGTAGATTTATCTAATGATGAATCACCCAATCAAGAATATTTATGGGTCAAGAGATATAGACACAATAATGTTAGTAATGTAGAATAGTTTATCAAGAATGAATATACATTTATTATGAAGAGAGAAAAAATTATAGTCTAAGGCATACATTTCGTTTCTTAACAAAACTTGTAATTCCAATGCTTTGTCTTGTGAGGCCTTCTTCCATAATCCTTGAGTATTCAGCAAACCTATGCTAAACAAGAAAAATATGAATAGAAATGTGATCAGTATGTAATACAAACAAACTTAGATAAGTAAGGGAAACCAAATTGAAAAGGTAAACAAGGAGTAAGATACTTATCTTTAGAATTTGGTGAGGTTTTCCTCCAAACCCGAGGGATACCTATAACCTTATGAAAACAATTTAAAAATGTTTCTCCAAAATATTTTAAACTACAAATACTATAAATAAAAAAAGAAACAACTAAAGCTTAGAGCAAAGGACTTAGTAGTGTAAGTCCCTTATATATGATTCTTAGGATTAATTCTTCTTTGGAGATCCTTCTTCAGCAACATTAGCTTGGTCCATGTTCCTTTTCTTATTCTTTGGACATCAAACAAAATCATACCCTAATCAGTTGAAAGATATTAACATAAATCCTTTATTTAGCATCTTGAGTTTCTGGAGAAATTATGAGCTTAACCTTTGATGATTCTATTACAATTTTGACATTAGAGACCTGTGAATTTTTTACTGAACTAATAGAAATTTATTTCCTAATCATTTCATTTAACCTACAGGTAGCCAAAACTTGCTCATTTTCTGTAACAACTTGTTTAATTCATCCATTTGACCGAGACACTGTGAAAAGAAATCGTTAGTGCTAGTAAATATTTTCTAAAGTTTCTAAAGGAAATTTATTAGCTTTACTATCCAGCTCTAGTGTGTTGTTGACATCATCATGGGAGTCATCAATACTTGGAGAATCTGACTTATCCTTTTTAGGCTAATACTCATCAATATTAACATAGTTGTGATTAGGAAAGAGCTCTTGCTTATTTTGTTGATACCTAGAGATCCTTCTATTAATTAATTTATCTTTAATATGTACATCATAATCTCGACTATATTGATTGTATCCTTGTTCACTTATAGATTCAAAATGAGAATAATTTAATTGATATTTTACCTTTCAAACTCTATTTTTACCTTTTTCTTGGGTTTGTATTCATTCTCAAGTGCAGGATAATTTTCATCAGTATACCCGTTCTGGAAAAAATATATAGTTTCAAGTTTTAAAGATTTGTCTTCTTCTGAAAGAGTAATATTATCATCCTAATGAGACTCTAATTCATTTGGATGTGAAACATTGTGCACAGGAGAAATGAAGTATTTTCACGGGATACTCAGGGATCAGTTTGCATAGGAGCAAGTGTTTTAACAAAAAAATTGTGCTCAAGAAATGTTTCTTAATCTTTCCCCAATTTACCTAATCGGTGCTTGACTAAAATGGAAATCAAACTATGGTAGATAAGATATCATTCATAATTCGACTATCTCTTTTGATAAATCAAAGACATCTTCAGCAAGCTCTTTATACAATAAATGTGACAAATTCAACTTCAATCCTAAGAAGACCATCAACAATCGTATGTGGTAGAGAAAATCTAGGCTAAAAGGACCTTCACAGGTAACATATCTTCGCAAAAATAACAACATATTATGCCTTTGGGGTTTCAGATAGGAAACATCCATACCTTTAATTTTATCTGCATACCCTTTCTTCACAAGTATCTTTCTCCATGGGATATTTGAAATGCTTTTATTCTTAGACCAAATTTCACCATCAATAGGGAGATGGGTGGCTTCAGTAATGAAATTAACATCAATTTTCATCTCTACGTCTCCTACTCCGGCTTCATGACCATCAAATGTAGTAGGGAAAGACTCGGCGACATTTTGGTTGAAACCCTGAAAGATCTACAGGAACTCAAACCACCCAATAGTTCGAAAGCGTTTTGCACCATCATCATAAGCCTAAAGAAAATATGTGCCAACATTCTCTATTCAGGTAATTCATGACATTGCTAAGAGATGGCAGAACCAAATGTTGAAACTAGCAAAGAGACATATAGCCAAATGAAACCCTCGAAACCCTGATAAGCACTCTCTACATGAAAGAACAATGAAGTGAATAATAGAGTCGAGGAGGGTTGAATTAGGAAAAATTCCTAATCATTTGTCTCAAGGTATGAATAATGATGAGAAATTATTATGAACTATAATGATGACAGTCCTAAATAGAAGCTACTATTGGATCAATATATATGGAGATGATCGGGGCCATGAGTCCTTTTAGTTGGGATAAAGTCAAGGATCGAGAACATTCATCGTGTTTTATCCCAAGACTAAGGTCATAAGCTAGGTTTCAATGATCAAATCAAGGTTGAAAGGTATGAATTGATAAATAAAATCCCAACATTAGAATAGCAATCAATAACCACAATTTATCAAAGCACCAAAACATAGGGACAAATTAAATATTTCATGCATTTGAATTAAGCATAAATTATGAATATTAAAAGAAATTGATAAGCTTTGAAGTTAGGCTACTATAGAATTTCAAAATCTGTAGTGGAATTTTATTTTCCTTTTCTGTAAATATTCAAATGCAAAACTACAGTGATAGCCCTTTGGTATCTATTCAATGTCAATAGTCTTTGAGCTCCATGAAAAGAAACACATGTAAGTGAAACAATTACCAAATAAAAGGGATAAAAAGAATAAACTCCCCAACTTCAGAAACTAAGGGTGAGTATATACAACGTGTATACAATCAATCCAAAACAAATTTAAAAAAGATAAATGAAAAGAAGAATAGAGAGGGGCCCATGTAATCAAGGAATGAATGAGAGGGGAGGTGGTTTGCCTACCAACAATTGGTGGCTTACTAGGTTAGACTAGTTATCTCTACCTGAAATTCATGAAAATTAATTAGTTGGAATCAAAGTTACATGCTAGACACTGAAAGTCCATTTATTTTAGTTTAATATGCAAATGAAAATGAGCAACAATTAGTTATAGGATATAAAAAAACCAATTTAATATATGTCTATATTAAGAAAGAACCAAAAATACAATAGATAGAAATGATGAACAACATCTAGGATAAAAATTTGTAAAAGAGTTTACTTCAATATCATTGGTAGAGCCACTTCTTCTAGCAGGAATCCACAACCTCAGCAGGGTTACCATATAACCCCAAATGCACCAATATCCCATCAGTTGAAAATTAATTCATAGAAAAACATTTTAAACACATGAAAAATACATATTTATTCTTTTTGTCCTTTTTGGGGGAATAATTAACTGAAAGCGAGTGTCTAGGCTTGGTGACTTGCAAATGGCAGTGACATTGACATGGCCTAATAGGTGTGAATAGGTCGCCTCGCGATGAGACCTCATGTATTACAATCATGTGACTAGAAGCCATTACCCTTGCTTGCTTACTAGATATGGTAATGTCACACTCGTTAAGACCTATGATCATTGTAGGTCAGCTCATAATGAAACATCCTATCTTCCAATTAAAAATTTATATTTTTTAATTACACTCTGAAAAAATATTGACAACATTCAATAGATAGGGAGGCATATCCACTTCCTTAAGAAAAAAGATGGTGTAAGATTTTTTTTTTGTTCCCAGATTTACACAGATAGAGATATTAAAACAAATATTCATATAATTAGATTGGAGAAAATATAAAATTTTATAGGTCAAAAGAGTTGAAGAAACATTTCAATGGCTAATATATATAACAATGTTACAGCTAATGAATTAGAAAACAATTCCAGAAAGATTGACTATGGAATGGAGAAAATAAAACAACACACTCAAAAGAATGAAAAAGTGCTCAAAAACCAAAAAATATATGTGTGGGTGTCTCTTACTGAGATTATACAATGTATTTCTTCAAAAGTAAGCCATTGATAGGGAGTGACAAAGATTAACCCTCCAAGTTTTGCAGGCGAAATATGTTGGATCTTAACTTTTCTATAATAATGAAAGGTCCCAACCATAACTTATGGAACTTGGTATGCTCTCCCTTATCTTCATGTTCCTTATCCCGATTTAAAACCAAATCACCAACCTAAAGGTTTCTATTAGAAGATGATTTATTCTCAAACCAACATTTGGCCAACTTTTGATGTGGATCAAATTTATTTTTTTCCTTATGTCTCTCTTCTTCTAACTTTAATAATTCATTAATCATATTTTCCACGGTTGATGATATAATTTCCTATATAGTTTGGGAAAGATGAAGAGATGGCAAAAAAATATGGGGCGGTAAAAAATCTTCTTTGACATAAATCGGAAATAAATGAATGTTGTTGATGGTGACTTCTGGGGTAACCTTGTTAGCCTACAATGCATTGAATAATGTAGTATGTCTATTCCTTTAATTTTTTGATACAGTTATTTCCAGAATTCTAAGTAAATTCTTATTTGAGGATTCAGTGAGACCATTCTCTTGTGGGTAGTGGTTTGTTGAATATTTAAAATTTATTCCCTTTTCAACAACATCTACCCATAATTCATGCGATGAAAAATATGATGCATTGTCAAAGAATAGAGATTGAGGAACAAAATAGCATGTAATAATATGAGTTTCAAGAAAATTTACAACTTGGTTAACATTTACTACACGTAGAGGTGTTACTTCAACCCATATCAATGTAAAATAATCAATTGTTGTTATGATGTATTTGTGATGTTGGGCTAAAGGCATATTAATAGGTACAATGATGTCCAAGCCCCATTGTTGAAAGGGGGCTTCAACAAAAACAAGTTGTAAGGAAAAAAAAAAAACTTACTTAACCTTCCAATAGCCTTTTGGCAAGTCACACACTTCCTCACTCAGTAATGGGCATCTCTAAACAAGTTTGGGCAATAATAAGCTTCCCTTAACACCACCAAAGCGGCCACCAGCAGATCCCAAATGAAGTTCATTGAGAATTTAAGAGGCATCCTCCTGCTCAAGACAACGAAGAAAAACCCCATCATATTTTCTCCTAAAAAGAACATTATCAATAAATTGATATGGAGTTGATTTCCATTGTAATTCTCTTCATTGGGTCGGATTAAGATGAGAAGGGATTGAATAATTTTTTAGATAAAACCTTATGTCTAAGTACTAGGAATCGACATCATGATCATTACACATGGCTTCATTCTATACAAAAGACACTTTATTGTTAAGAGACGATTCATCATCATTTATGGGATGATCATCAGGGGATGAAAAAATTCATCAGCAATATTGCAAAGAACCTGGCCTTTTGTTATCCATTAAGGTTTAATTTCAAGGTCGAACTCCTACAAGGCAATCGTCTAGTGAGCCATTTTTTCACCAAGCTCCTTTTGAACAAACATGTTGCTAACTGCAGGGTAGGATACAATTACTTTTTCCTAGAATTCAGTAGGTAGAAATAGAAATGTTTAACTGCTTTATAAACTACACATTCTTGTTTTTCAACTGGTGCATAATTTAATTCTAATCCTTTAAAATAGGAAATTATGAATGCAATAGGAATTTATGAATTTTGATCATTCTTTTGTGTAAACACAACAGTGTAGGTTGAATCTGAAGCAAAGGTGTACAAAAGGAACTCTTTAGAGAAGTCAGGGCTAATAAGAGGAGGTCCTTCTGTAATACCTTGTTTAATGGTTTTAAAAGCCCATTTTTGAGGTTCTCCCCATTTGAAGACAATAATAGTCTTGACCAAATCTTGAAGGGGTTTAACACTCTCTAAACATCTTGGGATGAAACATCTTACAAAGTTAATTTTTCCCATAAAATATTACACATACATTTTAGAATTAGGAGGATTTAAATATTTTATAGTATGTGTCCTTTCAGGATCAATTATAATACCATTCTTTGAGACAATACATCCTAAAAATTTTCCTTCAGTGACTGCAAAAATCATTTTTTTGGGGTTCCGTGAGATTCCTCCTACATCTTTCAAACACAATATTTAAATGTTAGAGGTGGTCTAACCTTCATTTATAAAATACACTGACATCATCCAAGTATATGACTCTAGATTAATTGATAATCCCTCTAAAATCTATTTCCACTGCATGTTGGAACATTTCCCTACTGTTAATGAGTCCAAATGGCTTCTTCCTATATTAAAAAGTACCCCGAAGGAGTCCTACAAGTGATTTTCAGCTAATCAGTGTTAGGTAACCAACTCACAAAAAGATAGAAAAGATAGATCAACACCTTAGAATTCAGCCTCTTCAGGGGACAAACTCCTTTACATTACACAAATGAAAAATTCTTGGATGATACAAATGACTAAACCTCCCTTCTATATATAGGAGTCTAAGGGGTCACAATATAATCAAGCTGACATAA
>APFE030456782.1:0-10138 GCA_000404065.3 Pinus taeda | reverse complement strand
CTACCTTGTGTGTGGACCTGAGCCATGACTTTTCCCCGAGGTCGATTGATTGTAGGTGGCAACCATAGTGGCCATAATCTTAGGTACATTACATAGTTGACGATAGGAAAGTTATACTTGTTGTACCTTGGATAGACGTTGGTCATTATTCACTCGGATCCCTAGAGGATACTCGTGCATAATCAAGTGTACTTGCACTAGGTACAAAACTATTAAGTAGGAGGCCAAGGTAACTGTCCCAACCATATCTTCATGGCTAACTTGGGCCTTGATCAACCAAGCTCCAATTGTGGGAAGATCCCTTCGATCTATTGGTTTGCTTGCATTCACCTTATATTTGCTTAATGTGTGTTGTTTGGTCGAGTTTGGTTGACATCATGTGTCATTTATTTTTTTATTTTTGTGTACATCCTTTCTAGCTACTATGGTTGGGATTAATCCATGTCATTATTGTTGTCTAGAGGTCCATTCTCCCAAGGAGGAGGGTCTACCTCACCGTAGACATAGGATCAACTCCATTACTACCATAGACTTACCTACTTCAAGGGCCTCTTTGGGTGATTCTCATGGGGCTGAACCCATGGTTCATGAAGAGGTTGATGAAATTCCACTACCTCATTATTATTCACTATGATCCATATTCCATTACTCACCTTCCTTGACGAGGATATAGACATGACTAGACCTTTCCACTCAAATGATCTTTACCAAGAGTCAATTACGACTTGTGTCAACCATATGGCATAGCCTAGTGTGTCCACACCTAGTGTCACTAGATTTGTCCCCGAGACAAACTCCATACCTTCAACCACTACCATAGGTCATGTCCATACCACATTCACTGAAACTATCTTCTCCTTATGGAAAAATATGCCAAGATCCCATCTCCCTTTGCTTAATACATCCAACATATGTGCTTCCACATCATCAACTATGGTCCCTCTATTCACATTCAACAAAAGTTCTCGTTCCACTATGAGTAGCATACCCATGTCAATTGTCGGAGGCCTGAACCTTGCATCCACATTAGGGTCTATAGGTCATGTCTTGGTCCTGGTATATTTATAGGTAGTTCATTCACACCTAATGTTGGATTCCATTTTGGTTGGAATAAACACACTTGGTCCATGTTGTTCCCTAACACATATGGGAGAACACACATTTTCGGTGGGTTTATATTTCCTTGGGGTAGTCAATCATTAGGGAGGTAAGATTTTTAGGGGAATATTCCATTTCGCTGGAATGCCCAAGGGTCTGGGGTATTTTCCCCAGTAATGTGTTCTATCCTTGGGTACTAACTATTTTAGTCAATATTTTGGTCCAGGAGGATTTTCTCTTCATGCACCCTTTGGTCATGGAGGTCCACAACCTTTCAAGATTCCCTTTGCTACTGGGGGTCCATCTTCTGGGGGCACTAACCCTTATGATTCCACCATGGGTACTAAATCTAACCCCTTCTAGTAAATCTACTTCCTCAAGTACCACTTCCAATTTTGGAAACCATGCTATGGGCAAATCACAACATCCATTTTGGATGAAAGGGATATCAACCCCTCTCTAGACATTGTTCAATTCACCTTTCTTGGGAATTCTTGCATTTCCTGATATCTCAAAGTTAATGAATGATCCTACTGTCAGGCTAATCTATGGGCATAAATCAAGACATAATATCTAAATCAATCCAAGTGTTCGTAAACTTAGAAGCACATTGCAATATATAGGGAGTTAAACTAGGTTGGTTTGTGACATTAAATTAAGACTAAGTGGTAAAGTCAACGAACAAAAGTTAAGGTCTAAAATTCTAAAGGAGTAAGTTAAAGAAGCATGAAACAAAACTTTCAAAAGTAAATTTAATCTAATCACACTACTTGGAAAGTAAAGCACACATACTTGGGTGATTGGGCATGCACTAAGGTCCCAAAACATAGAAATTCAGAGTCTTCTATGCAATCATGTTCAATATATTTGCAAGTTTTCACACTGAAATGAAATGCTTGTAAATGAAAAAAATGGAAATGATGTGTTAAGAGGTTTTTTTTGGTGGATTGCTAATGCATTAGGGTTTTTTTCTATTGGTGTGAGGAGATGAACACTCCAATAGTTTTTAATTAAATCCAATAAAGTCAACCTAACACCACTTGAGAAGTCAAGACTTCATTAGAACCTTTTCCACTTGTGAGAGAGAAAGTGGATGGACACTCTGGTAGTGTTTTACTCAACTTATGGGTTAGTGTATGGTTAAGTCATCGAATAATCTAGGAAAGTAGGGAACTATGATGCCTTTTAATGCATCACTAAGTGAGAGGCTAATAGATCATTAGGGCCTTTTCCGCCAAGAATGGTAGTGGATGGACACTGCTGATCCTTTACTTAACTTATCAATTACCTTATCCTCATAAGCAACAATTATTCTATGATAATTTGATTTATGAACATTAATTTAACCAATGAAATAAGGACAAAAAATAAAACAAAATAAGTATTGACAATAATAAAAAAATGAACAGTTAACAAAATAAGCATGGACAACAAGCTTTATAAACTAGTTATGAGCAATTATGAGCATATCAAGTATAGAATTGTAAGTATATACAAGATAACTAAGAAATACAAAAAAGGAAAATATGCTAGCATCAAAATAACATGAATAATATATACCATAAGTACACATGATAAACAACAACAGAAATGAAGTGTATAAGTCGAGGTTATGGGGGCCCTCCATGCCTTAGCATGCACACCTTTAAGGCTACTAGTCAAGAATATTCAATAAGTTTCATATATTGATGAAATAACTATGTATAGGGCTACAAAATAACCCTAAAGGTCTCGTACTAAAACTCAATTTCTCAAGATAGAAATTTAGAAATTACAAACTTACTAGTCTTCACACACTTGGGTGTTTATATGCAAAGTTTTGAAACTGAAAACGATGTGAAATCTCAAGCCATAAGTCAAAATACTAATTTAAAGAGCTATTTGGGTCGAGCTTCACCCTTGGAGGTCCACACAATCTAATCAAATCCCTTATAAACCAAAACAAGTTTGATTTTTAAGCTTAAAGAAGGTGTTTTCTTGAAAATTTGCTTGAGTTGACCAAGCGTTGACCAAGAACATGTGAGTTTACTTTTGGAAAGAAAAGAGGTATTTATCCATATATGATTCCCAAGGAACAAAATCCATGTTTTAGATTTTGTCCATTTTCGTGTACATATTCCAATGAAAGAGCATTTACCAAAAGGTTGACGTTTTGATAATTTCTGATTAGATTTATTTTCCTAATGCACAAATTTTGTTAGAAATTCATAATTTAAGAAATAATGTCTTGAATACCTTGTTGATGTATTTTTGGGCCAAAATAAGGATAAAGTAAGCAACATGAGGTGTAAAGTAGGTTTATTATCCTGTATTTGGAGTTTAGGCTAAGGAAAAATGGTTGTCAAAATTGTACCCAACATCTCCCCCAAAGTTGAGATGTTGCATGTCCTCATGCAACCAAGAATTTTCATAGATCCCTTGCTTCTTGTGTTTCCTTTAGAAGAACATCCATATTAGACTGTGTTGGGTTGCGAACCTCTTCCTGAACCTGTCCCTGTGGCATGAGCAATCTTACCTTTAAACATTTTTTCTTAGACTTCAATGTTTTCTTTTGTTGGAACCACTTGTATGTTTGTTTAGATATTAAAACATTGTTCTTCTTATGATTTTTATTTTTCTATTTCAACCTCTCATTTTCTTCCATAATAATTCTACTTTGAATTATGAGGAGCTCATTTTGAACTTTAAAAAACTATCCAAAACTTCCATTTCCTCCACTTGCATTTTTTTTTTTTTGCTTTGGATTTATAAGAGCTTTACCTTTTATTTTTTCTAAAATTCTTCTTACTCTTTCTTCAATATTTTCCTCTTCTTCAAATTTTAGATGTTCATCAAACTTTCCCTCTTCTTCAAATTTTTCCTTTTCTTAAAATGGTACCTATTTTTCATGTGAAGAGGGTGGTTGCTCATCATATTTTCATAAGTTATGTCATGCTCCTCATAGATGGCATCATGCACTTCACAAACGGTTTCATAGAGCTTTTAATAAATTGCATCATAATGAGCCTCCTTAACTTTCATCTTTTGTATCTTATTTGGAAGGTTTTGGTGGCTTTGGTCCACTTATTGACTAGAGGTATTGGCTGAAGAATATTTAGTTCTTGGTCTCTTAGCAATGGTTGTAATTTTTTCTCATTTTTGTTTTCTTGCTTCTTGGCCATTGTTCTTGCTACTCTACTACTAATAGTGGCCCTCCTTGTCTTCTTTTGTGGTTTCTGGTTTATAGATTTTGGTGGACAAATTTCCCCCACTTCTTCTGCTTCCATCTCTAAGTCTTCCTTATCACTCCGTAGTTCAACAAATTGATTTCCAATCAAAAACTCCTCCCAACTCTTATTAACTTTTTGAAATTAACTTTGGATCAATATTTTAATCAAGCCATAGTGGTACATACTCCTCTCTGCATTTCCCAATTTCCTTTGTACATTTTTCACCATTTTGGTGAGATTTTTAAGGAGGTAAAAAGGAAAATTGATGAGCTCGACCTTGTAAAGATGTTGCAATAATCTAATATGATATAGAGAAATTAACAACCAAATAAACCACTTCATCCCAAAGGTGTTATAGTTAGGTTCTTGGAACTCCATAAGTCCATTTCACTGATTTCCTAGACTTCTCAAGGAAAGGAATCCATATATTTTCCTTGGACTATGTATTTTTGAACCATTTATCTCCTCCATGTAACAATATCGTAGCTTGAGTAATGGTATGCTTTGAGAGAGGTAATTTCAAATTCTTAGTCTTAGTTATGAAACCACCAAAACTATATGCGAATTCCTTGGTTACTGCATTATTATATCCTTTATATTTATTCAAAAATTATGTCCATCCTGCGTGTTGGAGTAAAGTGAGAGTTTCTTCACTGAAATTTTGAGCTTGAAATCTTTGTGGCTTATATCTTACAACCATTAAGATTTCCTTCAATTTGATGCCACTGTAAAATATTTACAAAATGCAACCAAAAATAAAGTTTCAAAATGTATTATGACCTAAAAAAGGTATGCTTTGTGCTTTCAAAAATGGTGTGATATGCTCATAATACTTTCTTTGTTTATTTTTTTCATCATTTACCAGCACTCGAGACAAAATTCAAGGCATACCTATTTTGATCTAAAAACCCTAGATTTAAAATTTTGATCCTAGAATCCATGCTCTATAATCTCTATGATTCTTTAACTCTTAAAAAGGGTAAAAATTTAGTTGTCTTATACATTGTGATGTCTCATAAATACAACCAGAAAGACAGAGCTTTTAAGTTCTTTTGTCATTGTCTAGAATAACTTTCAAAATATTGTGGGTAAAGAACTATATCCTTCAAGAAATGAAACAAAAATCATTCTTGAAGTATGTCTTTGTTCATACATGGTTTTTTTAAGACAATTTAGGAAAAAGGAATACAGTTTGAATCATACTCGATTCAACTCTGAAACCGTGATACTTGGAAACTTTTGCATAATACTTTGAAACTTTTGCATAATACATTGTAAATATGTAGTTCTTTGAAGAAATTGAGAATTTAGCTTAACGTATTCAGTGAAGCTTTTGTCAATTAAAAAAATAAATGTATCTTTCCATTAGTGTTAACAACAATACATATTCTCAATGCAATGTGACTCTTTGTTGAATTTATGCCATTTCCAGTGAAGCTTTTGAAGACAATCAGATTTTCTCATACCTTTCCATTGGTGTTAACAACAATACATATTCTCAATGCAATGTGACTCTTTGTTGAATTTATGCCATTTCCAGTGGTTTCGAATTCACTCCCTCCCACACAGCCTCGATTCACTAATGTCAAATATGGTCAATAATTTTGGTGAATTTGATCACATATGGTCACGTAATCCCTTAAATTTTGGTTGACCAATTTAACCCAGATCTACGGAGTAGAATAAAAACAACTCTCAAGAAGCATTTATCTTGTTGTATTTAATGATAGTTAACATAATGGAGACTAAGGGTTCTTAGAAAGTAAAATGTTTAATTTTTATACGTCCATGCTAGAAATGTAACAAGAAAAGGTTATAATGGAAGATGATATAATAGAATGAAAGTTGGATTTGAATATAGTGTGGTATTGGCTTTTGAAAATTGAAAAAATTGAGGTTTTAACCATCAAATTTTTTGGCGATAATGGCATATAATTTATTTATTTATTTATTTTTTAATCATTATCTTTTTAAATGAAAAATTCTAACAAAATTTGAGAGTATTAAAAAGTAAACCTTACTAAATTGTATTTACATTCTTTGATCCTTGTGATGTATGTCCTTCTTTCTTTGGTTTATGCTAGAGCAATTGTACCTTAAGCCTTTTACTCTTGAATTTGAGTACTTTCTTTCTCTAATGAAGCTTCTTATTTTCTTCTTTCAACTATTCATTTTCTTCCTTCAATTGTTCAATTTGTTTTACCAAATTCAAATCATGTCCTAAAAGTATTTCATTTTGAGCTTTGATATTTCGAGGTATATTGCCTATGAGTTTTCCAAAAGTTGTAATATCATAGAGCATAAGAAATAGACTCGTAACTCTCTACAAATTCCAAGAGCAAAATTGTAATGGTGATGCCTGTACTCTTCAACTTTCTTCTTTGATTATTATTGTTGTATATGGATTAACTTATTGTTTTGAGGCTTCCGCGATTAGTGCTTTATGTGTAGTTTTTTTCCAGAGTTCTCGCATCCATGATTGTTTGAATCGAAATTTTGAGCCATCCATTGTGGCTTATTATCAGGATAGATCAGTAATTGTGTAAGACAGATCTCATTGGACTGAATAATTAGGCTTAAGAGATGCAAAGGGACTGGAAGCCGACCTTATCATAATTTCTTTTGTAATATGTGATTAATTTAATTATAAAAATAAAATGATTCTTAATAAGATTTTTGATTTATTTTCCTGATTATTTGAGAAAATATATCCAATATAATGTTAAATTAGTAATGAAAACTAATTTTGATTATTTGTATATTTAGTTGATTTAAGTATTATTATTATTATTATTATTATTTTTAAATGTAAGTTAATATTTTTATATTTAATTATCTATTAGATAAGATTCTTAATTATTTTAATATTTAACTCATGTAAGTTGAATTCTTCTTTACCAAGTCACGATCTTGTCTTATTTTGGAGATTTAAAAGAATTTGGCCATCTTGAATTGGCCATTTACAAAATTCTTCAAAGATGAGAGTAGTTGCCTCAAAGGTGGATAAAATGTTGATGGTATCTCTATATTAGAAAAATATTAGAGCCTCTCAAAGTAAATATAGTAACGCTGATAAATATTTTATACAACATTCTCCTGAACTTATATACAACCTCTGAAAATAAAGATATGAACTTATGTATAAGAATTGTTTTTATTTATTTATGAAGTATTCCCTTCTAATTATCATCTAATCATCATTAGAGAGTAATTACAACTTTGAAACATAGATGAAACCACTGGATTGATCTTTTATTTGGAAGTTTCATTAGCTAATTGCTTGGGTTTTTGATGAAAATTCAACTTTAGGTGTAGTAAACAAACAATACTTTGTTTGATATTGAATAATTATTATATATAATTGAAAAAAAGATAAAATTGGTGATGCTACAAATGATGGCCCCGTTATAAATTCTAGGAGGGGTTCCCTTTCATATGAAGAGATGTGTCTCTTTGATAAAACACACCTTTACACTTTTTCATTAATTATTATTTCTTATTCTATTTGTTACATTGTTGCCCTCTTAAGGAATGCTTTGTCCTCAAAGCATCATAAGAAAAATTCTCTTTAGTTGTGCACGTCTTTTATCTATTTTTTTAGGTATGACTTCGACATGTCGATGTTGATCTTATCTTCTTCTTTTTCTTGTTTTTCGACATACCAAAGTCATACCGATAAAAAATAAATATATGACATGTGTAGCTAAAGATAATTTCTACTTTATTTTGATGGTACGCTCAATGTACCATACAATGTTTACCTCTAATGGTCACACTACACAAATATTTGCCATTATTGTGTGCCTCATTCTTTGCTTTTTAACAAAATCTCTAGTCACTATATCTGGACCAACAAATCCTCAAGAAAATTGTAGCCATGGCAATTGATGGCTTAGATGCCGAGAACATTGCAACTTTTTGGCAAAGCTTTTGAAAAGATGTTTGGAGCCGTGGTTGTTATTTGAGCCCACAATCTACTTTCCAGTGTCAACCCACTTAGTATTTTCCTTCATAACTTTAGATGGTTGTGCATTGACCCTTTGGAAAGTGCTATCTTGGTTATGTCCCTTTGCATGTGTTTCTTCCTTTTGTAAGACTTTCGTATAAAGAACTTGAAATAGTCCCATGGTTTCTCAAACTTTGGAGTGAGTGATTGTTCCATCCCCATCAAATTGCCCTTGTGCATTACTAATAGTACCATCAAAGGGTATTAGAGTGAAATTCACAACTTGAATCTTGTGATTCTTCGTCTTAGAACCACCATCATGTGCAAGAGATAATATTTTCTTCAACTTCTTGTTGATAGTATGATCACCATAACCATAATGTGCATAGAGGTTTTTTTTGACTTATCCTCAATAGTCTAATCAACAGGACCATCATGTTTGGGAAATACTTTTGTTTTTGGCTTCTTGTTAATATTATGACCACTGACAATCTTTCCATTCTTTTTGAAAGTTTGTGGGTTTTTGGGCTTGGGTAGAGATCACGAAGGACTTTGTGAATTCATTGATTCTTGTCTGCCTTGTAGGTTATCTAACTTCTTTTCCATGATCCAATCACTCTCAATCTTGTCATTTGGCATGGAGTGGTGCAAAGTTTTAATCTTGGGAGTGGATTGTTGATGAGCCAATGAATCCATAGTGTTGATGGCATCCTCATGTGAGATATTGTCTCACACAACAACTAAAGGAACAATGACTTCTACATTGATTTTGTGAACCAATGACATACTATTCTCAACATATTTGGGGGGCTAAGGATCCTTGAAGGTTTCTTTTGTTGGGAAGACTTGGACGCGTGGGAGGATCTAGTGTGAAGAGCTACAACATATTTGAGACACTCTTTTATGGTTGTTGGGGTGCATTTCACCTGCATCCAAATTGAAAAACACATAACACTGATATATGGCATGAAAGAAGTTTAACGGGTGGCGTTGAAGGAGAAAAGGCTTCAATTAGCAAAGGGAAAATACCCATTTTAGCAGCACAAGCAATAGGAGGAGAAGACAAACATGAATATAGCTTTGTATAATTATTCTCATTTATAACTTCTACATCTTTAGGTGTTTGTACCATAGAAATTTCTACTATGCTTTTATTCTCTATGTTCTATGTTTAAGAAATATTCGAAGATACATGTTTTTTGGTATCCACAAACTTGGAGACATTAGGCTTTGTAGGTGGAGTAATTTCCAACACCTCACTTAAATTTGGTGACATAGGCCATCTAGGCTCTTGGTATTATTTGAACTTGCGTTTAGGTTCTCTATTTTTCCTTGCAGTTTCTGCATATGCTAGTTAAAATTCCATCCTCTGCGCATCCCTTTCCTAGATAGAACATTCTTCATTTCTAGTTTCTTTTATGTTAAAGTCAACTCTCATTGTAGGTGTTGAATCCAGTGTTTCAAAAATATTTAGCGATTTTGTAGTTGTTTTTTCACATTTCTTGTAGTGATTCTTGAGTATCACTTAATTCTTTGAAATACATGTTCATGATTTCATGACCTAGAGCATATAAAGGTAGCCTAATGTGGCTTTGGTGCAATGGTTGAACAACCAGAGGGTCGAAATAGCTCTGATACCACTGTAATGAACAAACATTATTCTATTTGATATTGAAGAAGTTGTATATATATAATTGAAAAAATGATAGAATTGATGAAGTTACAAATGAGGGGCCCCACTATAAATATTAGGTGGGGTGCCCTTTCATATGAAGAGATGTGTCTCTTTGATAAGACACACCTTTACATCTTTTCATTAAATATTAATTATTATTATGTTTGATACATTACCTTGTGTCAAAAACTTGGATTTTCACTACAAAAG